>JAPKLX010000099.1:118446-152310 GCA_026898415.1 Leonotis leonurus
GCTATCGTATTAAACAATTATATATGTATTTCATATTATTTAGTGTTGAGAATCTTAATCTTAATTTGTACTGCAAAGATGTACAAGAAAATATATAAAATTTATTTCAAACGTTGAAAATAATAATACTATGCAATTTTTATATTTAAATCATTTAATATATCTGTCTATATATATTATGAGATATAACTTAATACAAATTATTAATGTAATAATTTCATATACGTCAATAATATTTCTTTTGTTATAAGAAAAAAAGTAATATTATAATTTATTAATTTAATATAAATAATTTAAAATATCGTAATACAATACATATCAGAATAATTGAGAAAATACTACTTTACCCGTGCATAGCACGGGAGCATCACTAGTGTACGTAATAGTAAATTCTTCAATTATTTTCTCAGAATTATTACTTTATACTCTCTCTGTTCAATGTCCTTAACGTTTGACATTTTAGTCCATCCACCAAAATTGTTAACACTTGAAACTTATCATTTATAGTAAGTGGGTCCACATCATTCAATACACACAATTCAATAAAAAATAATAAAATATTCAGGACTCAAACTCCACTCATACACATACTTCAATTAAAAATTAATATCAAGTGAGTCTCAAACTCCACTTACTACACTTTTTCACACAAAGTCAAAATACTACATTAAAACCCGTAGTAAATCAAAATGTTAATCACGTTCGTGGACAGAGGGAGTAATATCTATTTGACTACCATGCATGGAAGTGTTTATTCTAAATATTTTGATCTACCTAAAATGTCCTTTCTCATTGTAAATTTGAAGGCTAGCTAGTACTTGTATGAGACTGGAACAGGGCCGGTGACGAGTCCAAATTCGTGAGATCATGGAACTTGTAATTTCTCACTTTTCACCACACTAATTGACGTTTTATCACAAAACAATAATCAATTTAGACACCTTTACATTCGAAGGTTATGCTACAATAAGTTGTAACAAATCAAATCGAATTTCAATTCCAAACTGCAAATACATATAATATTAGTAATTTGACGAGTCTTATTCAAAGGACAATCAGTGTAGATTTCATTATTTATTGATTTGTATTATTAAACATTATAGTAGATTGTCAGTCACAACTCACAACTCACCTAACCACTAACATATATAGAAAACAAAATACTGTAAACAAAAACAACATATATGCATAGAGATTAGGGTTAAGATGTTAACATTCTCCTTATATGTTATTAGCTAGGATAAAATCTTAATTATTCATTTACATTTATTTGACATTATATATATATATATATGTGTGTGTGTGAGTGTTATTTTATATTTTAAAGTTATGAATATAATTATGTTATTATGTTTATAATCATAATAAATTTAATGGAACTATTTTTATTCATTTCTTTCTCTTATATAATATATTTCCGACGTGATTATCTGAGAGTTAAAAAATTACACGAAAGTATTCTAATTAAACAACAATGATCACTCGTCTGTGGCGAACATTGTTAATATATTCGCGAATGATGTAACATGTCATGTGGATAAATAATAAATATTTGATAAAACATTATTAATTCTCACTTTTCGTATTAATCAATATATAAATTTAAAATATTATAATGATATGTACTTATGAGATATTATGTAATATTTGTATATTAACCACAAATATAATCTATATTATTCTAAAATATTACGCTATATACCTTTAAATCTTACCAAAATAATTACAAATAATTTAAGATTTGATTCAAATTATTCATTATATTATGTTAGGTTTTTAAGTCTTGATGTTATCTGAAGTGTTGACCTAACATTTGTGTTTTTGTGTTCTTCACATGAATGTTGACTGGTACTCCAGCTCAGCATGACATGAAATGGTGACATAATATCCAACTCAGCATGACAAGTGGTGATGTCTTGACACCCAGCTCAGTAGGCACATGGAGTGCTGACTTGGCAACGTTGAAACATCACATGTAAGCTGGAGTAGAGACCAAGTCGTGCTAGGCAGAATGTTGACTTAGCTTCTGACGCAACATAACAACTGGTGTTGACTCAACGTCCAACTCGACAGCCACGTGGAAGGATGCTAGAGGGAAGACCAAGTCATACCATGCAGTTGAGAGTTTTATGCTAAGTGGAATTCTGTTCTACAAATCCAGGAGTCAACAACCAACTGAAGACCAAGTCTTGTGCTATGCAGTTGAGATATTCATGCTAGTGGAATTCTGTTCCACAAATCCAGGAGTCAACAACCAACTAAAGTGGTTCCACAATTCCAGGCAGATATGCGGAGAGCAACAACTGAACAACTGACTGCGAGAATTGTGGAAGACATGGGCCAAATACTAGAGTCATTCATTAAGTTGAGTGCGGATTTTGAGATGATATAAGAAGCTAGATAGACGTCCTTTTGTAGATTAAGTTCGTAGTTTTAATTCTGTATGCTCTTAGTTCCTAAGAACATACATTTAGTGTTTTAGTAATAGTGTTGATGTTATTGTTGTCCGCAACATTGTAATAGCTCAACATTTGTTTTGATTATTCTTTTTGGCCGTAAGGCTGCCGTGTAGGTTGTTCATTAACACAACCTACGCAAAAATTATCCTGTGTCTTCTACTTTAGCTTCCGCATATTGACTTAGAGTAGGTTGATACACTTTCATATTATCATCAACGGATAATTTCTATTTCATCCAACATATCTGTACACTTTAGAATTATCAGCTTTCACCAATAATTTTGTACTCCATCCGTGCCACTAAATTTGACACAATTCTCTTATTTGGACGTCCCACTAAGCTTGACACATTCCTAAAATAGTAAAAGTTACTCATTTAAAAAGGTATAGATCCTATTACTTTTACACTACTTTATACACTTTCTTTAATAAACGTATCTAAAAGTTTTGTACTATGTTTATTGCACGGAGGGAGTACAAATTAAATAAGAAGAGAGAGCAACTGCTGTTTTTCTTTTATTTGTTTTTTTAGGCGTTGAGAAGTTCCAATTTGATACCTCAAGCGTTGATATACTCGTTTAGTCGACCACTACTATTTAACTTTGTAAAATTCATGTAGCGACAAATTTTATTATTGGAGCACGCATTAAAAGTTATGATTACTTCCTTTTCAAATACGAAACCACATTCCACTAATTCTGCAATTCGACGACCTTAATTTTACAAACGTCGCTATTATATATAATTCACAAGCTTTTAGAAAAAGTTTATATATAAAACATATTTTACATCAAATAAAAATTTGTGTGAGGTTATTAATCCCAACGAACGACTCTTTATTAATCTTCAGTTAGGATAATTAACTAGTGTTGGTGCGAATGCTAAGAAATAAATAACGACTATATATGTCTGAAACTAAATGTACACATTTTGATTTAAATTACGACATAAACCTAAAAAAGGGATGTATTTCATCAAAACACTATTTCGATTTTACTAGTACTTGAAAACAACATAGCGACGGCTAATTCCAAATCAGACAGAATATGTATAGTTCATGAGACAAATTAATAGAAAATGCTATTCTTTTCATAAAAATAAAAATTTACTTCTATGAAATGAAAGAGTTTCATCAAAATTGCCTTGATCGTCGGATATCATGAGAAGGTTAAGAAATATTATTAATATGTTGTTGTTGTATTTTTCTTAGTTTTTAAAAAGTATTGTTGTATACTTTTTAAATATAATTAAATATTTTAATATATTATGTAAATGTAAATAACATAATAATTTATTTTAAAACTTTCTGTAAATTTTATTTTGTTTAAACTATTTGTGTATAATTATGTGTTGTTGTCTCCGAAATTTAAAATATTTTTAAAAGATATGAACAGTAGTTACTAAAATAACGAATTCAAATGTTTAATTAATTTAAATAACATATTTAATCATCTTATTTGTTGTGGCACTACCCGTGAACATCAGCTTTTTTATAAAAAGAATTTAAATGATTAAATAATATATCTAATCATCTTATTTATTGTGACACTTAAGTTAAATTTAATTACAAAATCCCATAAAATTGATGAAATTAAAATGTTTCACATAAATTGCCGGTTAGAATTTTTAACAATAATAAATAAATAAATATATAGTTTTCATTAATATTTATTAAAATTAGTACAAAATATATATATACACTTTATTACAAGAATTGGAGCTTAAAAAATTATACAGGCCATTATCTTCTCTTCGTTTTTTTAAATGAAAGATAAATTATCACATTCTTGAAAAAAGTCGGAATCAATACCCGAATTTCGATAATTAAAAACAAATTGAAAAAGTAATATTACGATCACTACAAAAAAAAGGGATACTGGCGACGGATTATTCCATCATCAGCTCTTAATTTCCGTCGTCTCGTTTGGCTAACGACGGACCATGTCCCTCTGTATTTCGTTCGTCGTTAGCCCTTCGGACGACGGAATTTAAAGTTTGTCGTCAGCTAATGACGGACTAACGACAGAACTATACCGTCGTTGTTCACGATGGACAACAATTCTGTCGTCAGCTGTCTCCGGAGGCCGTCGACTGCGTCGGAGATCTAACGACGGATAGGTCCGTCGTTAGTATTTAATTTTTTTTTAAATTATTTTTATATTTATATTATCTGTAACCTAAAACCTGTCACAACAAACAATACAATTATAATCGAACATTGAACAATAATTTAAAATCCACCAAAAATGAAATCGATCGAAATTTCAAATGAACACGTACGTAATATAAACCAAAGATGTAAACAGTATATCAGTATCAAATATCAAATACAAAACGTAGTATATTAGTATCAGTATCAAATACATAATGAAAGTATGACTATGAATCATAATCGGGAAAATGAGGAGGATTAGACTGGGGAGGGGGAAACGGGGGAAATGAACTACCACCAGCTCCTCCCTGCTACTGCGACAACATCCATCGAGCTATCTGATCATACTAAGCTTGCAGACGTGCCGTCTGCTCAGCCATGTACTCCTGGCGATCGCGCTTCTGCTCCTCTACTCGGCAGCGCAGGTCCTCAACCTCGTTCCTGTTGGCTCGTGAGGCGGACGATGATCCAGAGAACCTCGAGGTTCTCAATACCTTCCCCGTTGATCCCATACCGAACAACCGTTTCTTTTTATCCAGGGCGCCGAGAACCTCCAAGTAGAGCTCATTGATGTCCACAACATTGTGGTCCCCCTCAGGCAGCTGGGCATGTTCCTGCTCAGCACGGGCAAACACCTCAGTCTGAATTTACACGATAAATGAACATTTGTTAATAATATATTATAAAGATTGAAATTAGAAACTATATATATTATGTTGAAATTATGACTTACCGCAATCGCCTGCGATTTCGCATAGGTGTATGTCCTGTCTGCGTACCGATGCTCATCGAGAAAGGAGTCGAATATGCAGTCTATCGGAGGTACTCCCCTCTCAGCAGCATGTGCATGACATACCAATCGGGTTGTGTTATTGAAACATGTGTATATGAATTAAAACTATATATAAAACATTATTGAAATTATGAATTGAAATTACCTTTTCCTCATCTCGTTGCATAATGGACTTCCAGCCTCCCCTATACTTGATAGGACCAGTCCCCGGTCCTTGAGCCTCAGACATCTTGTTGTGCCTCACTGTCTGGGATTTATTCATGACATCATCCCGAGACCAGTAAGCGAGTCAACCCATCCAAACTTCATCACTCCACCATCCCGCTTTCCACCTCTGGGTGGGGGATCATTCATCCTCCTCTTGATCCCGCAGATATAATCCTTATATCTCTCACGGCACTTATCGTACCACAGCTCTCAAATCTTGGCATCTATCGCCAGTTCCCAAGTAAATTTTTTCAAGCATTAAAAATGTATGTTAGAAATTGTAGTTAACTTCGAGTTATCGTTATAATTTAAAATGAATTTGAAAGTTTTAGAAAATTCTCGAACCTTAAACTCCTCCCAATATCTCTGCCTCACGTCAGGAGGCGCCAACTTCCAACTGTATCCAGTCGGATTCGAAACTATCTTAAATAGTTCCTAGATGTATAAGTTGATTTGCAGTTGATTGCACATTATAAGTTGAATAGAGGGCAAGAATTATGGGGAAAAAATTTAAGGTTTTGTAAGTCATTGATTTGCAGTTATGAATTATAAGTTGATGTTTAGACTATTTGATGCTAAGAAATTGGAGATCACGAGCAATATTGAGTCTAATTATGTCATATTCGAAGATCACAAGCATTTGGTCATTTTGGGAAATGTTATGGTGAGTTATATTCTAGCTAATTGCATTTAATATAACGAGTCACTGAATCTAATCAAAACATCCGAACATAATCATCAAAACATCCCAACATACATCTCATCATCAAAACATCTGAACATAATCATTAAAACATCACAACATACATCTCATAATCAAAACATCACAACACATGCATCTCATCAAAACATCACAACATAAATGACATATAACGAGTTTGTATAATATTATACATATTGAGAGAAGATCATTAAGACGTAATTAAAATCTATTCCAAATGGAAAAGATCGTTAAGAAATTAATTACGTCTATGTCAATGTCATAATATATATATATATAAGTAAATCGTTATACTAAATTATTTCAATATTCAATTTGGTTGGACTAATTGAACAATTAGTCTAAATTATTAATTATTATATACAATAATTATTAATCTAAATTAAGATAAATAATCTTAAACAATTAGTAATTTAATTAAGTAAATTACATCTAATTAACCTAAATTACATCTAATCTAATTTACTAATTAAGTAAACATATTAAATTAATCTAATTAACTAAACAACTCTAATTACCTAAATTGCATTAAATTAACCTAAGCAATTAAATAATTAAATTATTCTAATTAAGTAAATTAATCTAATTAACTAAACAAATCAAATTAATCTAATTATCCAATTAACAAAACATAATTAAATTAAACTAATTAACTAAATAAATTAAAAAAACATAATTAAATTAAAAAATTAACTTTCACCGGAGGAGGGCGGCGCCGGAGCGGCGGAAGACGGCTCCGGAAGGCTGAGGGAGCAGAAGTAGTCTCCGGCTACTGTTTTGGACCGAGCAGGCGGCGGGGGAAGGGCGGCAGCGTCTTCTCGAAAAAAAAAACATGAGAGAAGTGAGAAATATAGAGAGATAGGGGAAGGAAATGGGTCGAATTTGACTTACCTGGACATATTTGGCCGGTTGGAAGGTCGAATCGCCAGTGAGAAGTTGGTTTCGCCGGAGAAGAAAGGGGGTAGGGTTTGGGGCTGTGTTTTCGCGAAATGAGGATGAAACCCGACTTAAAGGGTTGGACAACAGACGTAACGACTGATTATTCCGTCGTCCGATAATAAAATAATTAAAAAATTAAATAATAAACCTAACAACGGACTAATGACGAATTATGCTAACGACGAACCAATCCTTCGTTATGTCCGTCGTTTCGTCCGTCGTTAAGTTTGGCGCCAACTTACGCGCCAAAAATTCAGTCGCCAATCCGTCGAGAGAGGACGACGGACATGATATCCGTCGTCAGGTCCGTCGCCGGTTTAGTGTTTTTTTGTAGTGGTTTATATATTATAATTAATGTAATTTTTGTTTAATATAATTTTTAATTATTAATTATTGTCAATTTTAATTTAGTTTACATATTATTTTAATTTTATTTTAATATTAAAATAAAAATAAAAATTTTGAAATCAAATATGAGGGCCCGAAATCGACAGCCTCCTATGAAATCTATATATATATAAAATCAAAACTATTTTGCCACTTTTTTTTCCATTTTACCCTTCCTCTTTTATTTTATTTAGATTAGTATTTTTTAACTATTCATTTTTATTTTTTTCTCATATTATCAATAAGTAATTTTATTATTTTATTAATTTATATATTTTATGAAATAAATGTGTCTGCTCTTTTTATTATATTTACATTTATTGTCTTTTGACTTCATATTTTTATTTTCTCTTTTATTAATATTATCAGTAATGAATTTTTTTAATTTACATATTTTATGAAATTATATATAATTAATATTTTTATTATATTTACCTTATTGTCTTTTCACTTTTCAAGATTATTGTTCTTATGTCATGACATTACAAATGAATAAAAATGGGTATACAAATTAATGTATATAATAAAAATCAAATCAGATTTCTTATTTTTTCTTTTATTCAAATTATTAATAATTATTTTTTTAAAATTCCATTTAAAGTTTTATTTATTATTTTATAATTAATGAAAAATATGTATATTTTTAGTTTATTTATTTTATTGTCTTTTCATTTCTTCATTTTATTTTATTTTAAACTATGACACAATAAATGAATAAAAAAAAGTATATTCAAATATAGGTATATTTATTATTATTTTTTTTTCATATCATCAATAATTAATTTTCTTTAATTTCATTTATAAAATTATATTAATTATTTTATCATTTTGATTATAAATATATAATTTATTATCATTAAATAATTTAATTAAATATAAGTTATTATTATATATAGTTAATGAGAAATAATACAAATTAATAAATTCATTAAAGAGATAATAATTAGGTTGTGGGGAGTGGGGATCGAGTGGGGAAATGAATAGTCTCAATAAATCACTAAATAAATTTGTATTAAATAAACCATTATAAACTTAATAAAATGTAAATAAGAAATATATTTCACATATGTGCAAAAAAAACTAATTAAATATTTTGAAGTCGAATTGCAACTTAAAAAAATTAGAAAATGCGCACCCTAAATTAATTAGGTAATCTTCAAATCGAATAATATGTAATAAGCAATTTTTTATGTTTTGTTACATTAAAAAGAGAAACTAATACTCATTTCGTTTTTTAAAAAGATACATCTTTTGCAAATTTATGACGTTCTACATAAACATGCACTTTCTATTTTTGGATATGGTTTAACGTTTAATAAAAAAATTTTGTGGGTCTCAATCTCCGTTATTATTCAAATCAATTATATTTTAACATTTAATAACACATTTTTGTGGGTCCTAACACACTAACATTCAAATTAACTATATTTTAATACTTAATAACATTTTTTTGTAAGCCTCGATTTTTAATACCACTCAATTCAACTACATTTTGTTAAAATTTGTATCGCACCAAAGATTCAAATGGTACATGTTTTTATAAAACGGATGGAGTATATAATAACTTATTTACAATCTTTAAAAATATAATATGTAGGCTTAATACTTATTATATATAATAAGATAACTTTTATTTGGATTGTTTGATTTTATTAAACATTATTAAAATTATCTATATTTTAAAATGATGAAATTATATATTACAAAAAATAATTTTCCGTACAACTGCACCACTAAAAATACTAGTATTTTATAAAATTTCAAATAATGATCAACCCCACTGAAAATTTTTCAAAATTTTTAATGGGAGCTCCCATCATTGATGATGCTCTTATGAAGAATAATTAATCCCTCCCCTACACTATAAATAGTACAATACTCCTATAGTTTCTCATATAAGCTAAAAAAGAAAGAAGGAAAGAGAGAAAATGGAGAAATCATCACTCCCTCTCAATGATTGGAAGCCCATGAAAACCCACAGAGCGATAAACAAGATCCACTCTTTGAGCCATGGAGCTGCTTTACTTGCCCTAATTTACTACAGAATCACTTCTCTTGGTGCAATATACAAAAGCAGCAGCATCGCCATTCTTCCCCACCTTCTCATCTTCACTGCTGAGCTCACACTCTCCTTCCTTTGGCTTCTAAGCCAGGCTTCAAGCTGGAAACCCGTTGCTCGAACCACGTTCCCCGAGAGACTCCCCGAAGACGACAGTCTCCCCTCTGTGGACGTGTTCGTGTGCACTGCCGATCCCAACAAGGAGCCGAGCTTGGGTGTGATGAACACCGTTATATCGGCCATGGCGCTCGACTACCCTTCCGACAAGCTCCATGTCTACGTGTCCGACGACGGGGGCTCCCCCGTCACGCTTAGTGCCCTTAGAGAGGCCTGGGGTTTTGCTATGCTGTGGATTCCGTTTTGTAGGAGGTACGAGGTCGTGAATAGGTGTCCTGACGCTTACTTCTTCAGAGAAGACCAACGAGATATTAGTGGCGGCCGTGATCACTTCTTTATTGAGAAGAAGGCACTTCAGGTATTTGTTATTTGAATTTACTTTTATATTCATTTATTTATTTTCTTTTGGATTTTATCCTGTGTTTTACTATTTTTTTTTATCAGAATGGCGCTCAAATGCCTCTAGACACATGAATTTATTTAATTTTTTATTTCACAATTTATAATTCCAGCGAAACCTAATTAATATCCTAATTAAATCAAGAATTCATGTGATATATATACAACGAAAATGCTCACTCGTGTTACGGTTAGGGGATGGTTAATATGCTCGTCAACGATGAGGCATGCTTCGTAAATAAATATTAAACTTTTAACACTTTTAATTCTCATCTTCCGACTATGGTTTAATGATCATGGTATATAGTTTAATAATATTCAAGAAAAAATAATAAAGAAATTAATATAACAAAAAAAAGAAAATTATAGTAACCCGTATGCTGATGTGACATTGTCACATCAACCCTTGGCACATTAAATTGTGTCAACCGCGGGCGGTGGAGCAATCCTAATCTATACAACAGTATTAATTATACAAAATAGTCACATTATTGTAAAAGATAAATAATAACTATATATCAACATAACAATATTTAAATTCTAATCATTTTGAACATGAATTATCACAAATATCATTTTACTTAAATTAATTTGATTGTATGAATGATATAAAATATATGAATAGTACTCATTCATACTATTCATACATATGTTCAATTTTAATACAATTCATATTATTTATACCAAAAAATGTAAAAAATAGTTTTAGAACTAGTATTTTAATACAAGAAACATATAAATAACTATAATTAAATTAATATTGTTATATTAATGATAATTCTTTATCTTTCATAATTTAATTTGACTACATGTTATATCCTTTGTCCCATTTTTGGACTGGCAAAACTAACATGGCATAGTTTGTTCGTTGATTAGGACAAAAATTTGATGTCATAAGATACTACGTCAATTTGGCCAGAAAAAACAATTAATTAACTCGATTGATGTTGCATTTTTGAAAATAAGGTCGTGTTTTTTGTGCAACGTTTAGTATTTTAATGTAAACCAAAAAACTAATGGGTAAGTTGGTGTTAATTAATTATTATAGATGCAGCTAACCTTACTTTTATCACAGTCAAAATTCAATAATTAATTAGCTAATTATTATTTGAAATACTGTAATAATTTACATATGTACGGGTGCAGAAAGCATACGAGGGTTTCAAGAATTCTTTGAGCAAAATTATTGATGATGCAGATGTTCGCGCCAGCAAAGACCACTCACCAATTATTGAGGTATATATTTCAAATTAAATTAATAATGTCGTACACATGTTAATATTTATTTTTTTCTTTAAAATTATACATAAATTTTACAGTTTTACTTATATTATTTGAAATAAAGTCGATTGTATATATCTGCTCTAATATTTTCAACCTGACAAAAAAACACCAGCGATTGAAGGATGATGTACATAGGAAATAGGAATAGGATAGGAGATACTTTATTTTAGGGAAAACGCTACGATATATTAATAATTTGATATTAGTTCTGAGGACTGCAGACTTCACGTGATTCCATACGTAAAATAACAAAAGTTTACATTGATAGTGATGTTATAATTGGTTTATTATAAAAAGTAGTGATGGTATAATTATAATTTCTTAATTTTGTAATGACTGATACATTAAACAAATTAATGTAACACAAATAATTAGCAGTACTTCATGCGGAAAAGGAAGGAAAAATTAGTCACCATTCTCAAATAGTGATGCATATAAAAGTGGAGTGATTTGGTTATATAAATTTAGCGTTTAGAAAATTAGGTGCAGGCCTTACACTTAGTGGCAAGGTTTAATTCATATGAATAGTTTGATATATAGATAATGGTGTATAATGATTTATACTAAAATCTCACCGGATTGATATTAACACGTACGTGAAGATGTGACATGTTTTGTAAATAAATATTAAATTTTAATATTTTTTTATTAATTATCACTTTCTTAATTTATTGATTAAAATTTAATTTAATATTATTCAATATAATATAATAGAAAATGAAAATTATGATGACTTCAGCATTCCTACATCAGACATGTGCAGGTTAAATTATGATCATTTATACAATGAACACTAAATTAAATTATGTATCTAAAATTTGGTACTAAGAAGTTCATAAATTGCGGGACTAATACTATTTTGGTTTAGAATGTGACAGCCAAGATTGCAATATCTAAAGGCAGTTTTTTCTCGATCGAGACATTTAGTGTAGCATATGATATGATATGGTGTGCATGTATTATTTCATAGATCCAATCGAAAAGCTAATTAAATACATATCATTGGTGTATAGAGAAGAAAATTATTATGTGGATTATTATAACGTCTACTCCAGAAAAGGTTTTGTTTTACACGTAAGGCACTGTGATAATTCTTAAGTACCAATTAAAATCATATATGCCCACCTTATTCCAATCAGAAGTTATGTTTTTTTGTTCGTTCAACAATTGCATAATTTTAATTGAGCACGAAAACTCAAGATTGTACAATTCGAACTTTTTCGATCATTTATTTATAACATTAATTGGATCGAAAAGAGATTTATTGTTCTCTAAATTAAATGAATTGGTAATAATCTGAAAGGTGATCGGCAAAGATAGAGAGATGCCACTTGTCGTTTATGTTGCTCGCGAGAAAAGACCGTCCCAACCTCACAATTTCAAAGCGGGTGCCCTCAACGTTCTTGTAAGTTCACAACTCATTCCTAAATTATTTTCACACATGTTTCATTATTATTATTACTCGTTTCTTCTCATTATTCATCACTCGTTTATTGTATAGGAGTGTCTCAGAAATAATGATACTCCCTCCGTCCCAATAAACATGACATAAAATTTTTGGGCACGGTTATTAAGGAGAGTGTATAAAGTAGTATAAGAGTGATAAAGGTAGTAAGGTACACACCTTTTTAAAGAGATAACTTTTACTATTTTAAGAATGTGTCAAGTTTAGTGGAACGTCTAAATTAGAGAATTGTGTTGGGATTGAGGGAGTATATTTTTTTAAAGAAAAATAAAAATTGTTTTCCTTAGAAAATTAGACAATTTAATGGAAACCATTACCTTACTTAAAAGATAAATTTATTGTTAATATTCACGTAGAAAACAATGTGACATGGCATGAATAAGGCACGGGCAGAGTATAATATTAACTTTTGGAGTCTGTATCAAATTTGTATCTATATTATATTCACGCCGAATCAGACCATTTGAAGGAATAAGATGACATATTTATCAAAACAATCATAATTAATTAAAAAGAAAATTAAGAAATCTGGTGAACACAGTTTCCAAAAAAATTAAAATATTAAATCGAAAAATGTAAAATCGAAACCAAATAACTTTGAATTGAAAAAAAAATCAAACTGAAATTTTCGATCTGATTTTGATAAAAAAAATCCGAAAAAAAATCTAAACTGAAAATATTAATAATATATTTAATAATTATTAATTAATATATTTATATATTAAATAAATAATTTAATTTTCAATTTTTCAATTATTTTTATACTAAATAAAATGGAATTGAAAAAATGAAAATTTATGAATTAAAAATAGAAACCGAACGGAAAAAATAATTTGAATTTATCAATTCAACTGAATTCCGTTCAGTTTCAAACTTTTTTATGAAAGTTTGTTTACCCCTCCTACATTATTAGGCCTGATAGGACATGATATTTTAATTACACGTCACTTTTAAAAAAGCTATGATTGTAAAGGTGGGACATGATTCATTATCAACTTTTATACTGTAATTAATTTGTCTTATTAAATATAACACGTTATATATTCAAATAAATGTATGATAATAATAAAACGTAGTACTATTATACTTATTATTGTAATTAATATTTTATAAATAAAAAATGTATTATAATATTATAAATCATTTTTAAATATATCAACCTTAAAAATGAATTAAGAGTGATATTTAATATTAAAAATAATTAAACTATTTCGATGAACTCAAAAATAATATATAAAATTCAACTAAAATATATAAAATTAAAATTAAAAAAATAAAATTTAATCGTGCGACGGATGATGTCCCCGTAGATACTAGACTATTTTTTATATTTTCATTACACGTTACTTTTATTTAATTTTATCCTATATGTAACTTGTTAATTTCGACCATTTCGGGTACGTAGCTACGAGTGTCGGGCATGATTAGCAACTCGCCGTTCATTTTAACACTAGACTGCGACATGTACTGCAACGATCCAACATCGGTGCGCCAAGCAATGTGTTTCCATCTCGACCCTAAATTGTCACCCAATCTCGCATTTGTTCAGTTTCCACAAAGATTTCATAACTTAATTGGTCGCAACGATATCTACGATGGTGCCCTCGGATTTATTTGGGTATGTACTATATATATAATCCATGCCCCTACCTACTATTTCATACCTTGAATTCATTATTAAAACTTTATTATATATGTGCTAAATTTTGATTTCGAATAAATTCCAGCCGAAATGGGAAGGCCTAAATGGGCTTAGAGGGCCCGTCATGTCAGGAACGGGCTTCTTTTTAAAGAGAGAAGCAATTTATGGAATTCGAAAACTCCCACCAAGTAATATCAATATTTTAATTTTGGACACATATATATCTAATTGAATTTATTGAATTCTTATATTGTTTGTTGGTGCAGATGTTGATCTTAAGAAGCTGAAGGAGTATTATGGCTCATCTAATGAGTTCATAAAGTCGTTTTATAGAAGTTACAAACCAAATATTAATGGAAGCAATACAAAGCTCGGCGATAAGGCATTGCATAAAGAGCTGCAGTCGCTAGCTTCTTGTAGCTATGACAAAGACACAAAATGGGGGCATGAGGCAAGTCCTATTTATTTATTCATATTAAAATTTGAGATCACATCACTTTCTATTCTCCCGGAAAATAACTAGTATAAAAAAACATAACCATATCTTTTTCTCGTCGTTGGTGAACATTTGAATATGATTGCAGGTAGGATTTAGGTATTTTTCGGTAGTGGAAGACTATTTTACAGGGTTTAATCTGCATTGCGAGGGATGGATTTCAGTGTATATTGAACCAGAGAGGCCATGTTTCTTGGGGGAAAGTCCGATGAGCCTGGGCGAAATCCTTGTTCAAAACACACGGTGGTTTCTGGGGTTGAGCCAGATCGCCTTATCCAAATACTCTCCCTTAATCTATGGCACTCTTCGAATGTCCATTCTGCAAAGCATGGTGTATGCAGAACTAGCACAGTATGCATCTTACTTTCTTCCCGTTTATATTCTAGCCATCGTTCCACAACTCTGCCTACTTCGTGGCATCCCTCTCTATCCCCAGGTATACTAGCTAGCTACTTGAGTGCTTCTTCAAAGTGAAACACACATATATAATAATGTACATGCTCATTTGATTGCTTGTTTATTTTGTTTGGCAGGTTTCGAGTCCGTGTTTTGCGGTGTTCGTGTTTCTATTCTTGTCGTCTCAGGCGAAACACGTGGAGGAGGTGTTGATGGCGGGACATCCGATCAGGAATTGGTGGAACGAGGAACGGGTGTGGATGATCAAATCTACGACGTCTTTCTTCTTCGCGGCAATGAACGCGATCATGGAGAAAATAGGTTTGATCAAGGCTAGTTTTGTGCCTACAAGCAAAGTGATGGATGATGAAGTATCCAAGCTTTATGTGATGGGGAAATATAACTTTCAAGCACCATCACTTTTCATGGTTCCTTTGTGCACCCTTTATGTGCTCAATCTTGCTTCTTTGGGCTTCGGAATTGGGAGGATTTTGCAAAATGGGAAGGTGATGCATGAGATGATACTGCAGGGTTTGTTACCATTTTTTGGTGTAGTTTTGCATCTGCCTTTGCTTGAAGGAATGGTGTTGAGGAATGATAAGGGAAGGGTTTCACCATTTGTTTCTTTTATTTCTGTTGTAATTTCCTCTCTGATTTTGGCTTCTGTTGCCCTTGCCAACTACAATTGAGAGAGAAATATAATAATAATAATAATAATGTATGCTAGCTAGCTTGCTTATGTATATTTGTTGCTTCAATTATCAATAAATGTACTGCAGTGAAATTTACTAGAAAATATGTGAACTTGATAGCTTTTGATAAAATATAGTACTCATGTATCCGTACCACTAAAGTTAGATTTGTTTTTTTTGAATACATAAATTAAGAAATAATGTAAAAGAAAAAATGTGATAAGGTTGACAACTTTTAGGCCATGTTCGGTTGATATGATTATATCCATATAGATTGTATCTCATGTTTGGTTTGTAAGATAAAATCAATAATTCAATCTAAGATTTTATCTAGAATGTATATATAATCATGGGATTTCCTATCACATCTCCACCCCAATGACAATGTATCTCTAGTGGAGGATTATCATTTTATCTCAATCTCACCCCCAAAAACAAAACTTATTTTTTATCGTATACAAATTAGCTTCCAACCAAACATCATTTCTTTCCTTAAGATTTAATCTTGACTCATCACATATTATATCTCACTATTAATTTATCTTACAATCCGAACGTGGCCTTAAAGTAGTAGAGTGTATCCGATAATAAACCAATTTTTCTAACTTTTCAAATGTCACATCAGCTATTTTAAATTGATCTACTTTTATCTTTCTATTTTACATCAATAAACCAATTTTTGAAACAAAAAACAAATAAAGGAAAAGGGAAAAAGTAGAGATTTAAGGCAATAAGGAGATTGTGGTGTTAGAGAGCCCATCAAAAACTAGTTTGTAATTTAAAATCGGTTTCTTGGCTTTTTAATAGAAACTAGTTTACAAAATCTTCGATGGTAGTTTATTTTTAGTTTATATTTTAAAAACTACCAAAGTGAGTATCCTCACTTTTTACTGTATATGAAAGCAAATAGTCAATTTTAGTGGAAAAGTCAAAATGATAAATAAGTCAACTTTGACATAACAAGACTCAGATGAAATATTTAGGGAGAAAATTTAAAATACTCACTTTAAAATTTTATAGGTAAAAAATATTCATTCTTTAAATTACATGTGAAAAATATTCACCTTACTTTGAAAATAAAAAATAACCTGCAAAAGTCAAAATATATTTATTAGGAGTTGAAAAAATGTGTGAGGTTTGGTATAAAAGTGAATATTTTAATTATTAATATTTTAATCATGTTTATGTATTTCAAATGTGTTATTTGTTAATTTTGTTAATTAAAATTAAAATTTATTATTTATTTAATTGGTTTCGTTGATATTTATAGTTTTATGATTATAATTTTATATTTGCATTATAAATAATATTTAGGTATGATATTAACTTGAACCGCTGGTAAAAGTATGTCAAATTGATGGACATCATTGGAACACGCCTAGCAGTTTGTACCACTTTTACCAACGTTTTAAGTTTAATCATGTTTATGTATTTTAATTATAGTTGTTTTAGTATTCACATTATTTTTTTTATATATTTCAAATGTGATATTTGTTAATTAAACTTTAAGTTTATTACTTATTTAATTAGTTATATATTTCAAATGTGATATTTGTTAATTAAATTTTAAGTTTATTACTTATTTAATTAGTTTGCTTGATATTTATAATTTTTTTCATATTTGCATTATAAATAATATTTGGGTATGGTATTAGCTTGAACCGTTGGTAAAAATATGTCAAATCGTTGGGCACCATTTGAACACGTCTAGCGGTTTATACCACTTTTACCAGCGGTTCGAGTTTGATCATGTTTATATATTTTAATTATAGTTGTTTTAGTATTCACATTATTTTTTATATATATTTTCAAATGTGATATTTGTTGATTAAACTTTAAGGTTATTACTTATTTAATTAGTTTGGTTGATATTTATAGTTTTATGATCATATTTTTTTTTTAATTTGCATTACAAATAATATATGAGTATGATATTAGCTTGGACCGCTGATAAAAGTATGTCAAACTGCTAGGCACGATTGGAACACACGTAGCGGTTTGTACCACTTTTACCAGCGGTTTGAACTTAATCATATTTATGTATTTTAATTATAGTTGTTTTAGTATTCACATTAATTTTTTATATATTTCAAATGTGATATTTGTTAATTAAACTTTAAGTTTATTACTTATTTAATTAGTTTGGTTGATATTTATAGTTTTATGATTATAATTTTTTATATTTGCATTATAAATAATATTTGGATACGCCATTAACTTGGACCGCTGGTAAAATTCTATGTGGCAACTGGCACGTCGGCATGGAATAACATGCATACATAATTAAAGAAGAATGTGTTTAGGACAGTCCTCACAGCAGGAGTGTTCAAAATAATTGTAACTATTAAAACCCCTTTATAATTGACGATTTCGTGACTCGTATAATATTTTTCAGAGTTCGATTTTGAACCACAACTATTTAGGAATAATTTGGTTTCAGTTTTAAATGTTCAAAATTCTAAATATTTAGTACTTCCTCTGTCTCAATAAGCATGACACAAAATTTTTGGGCACGATTATTAAAGAGAGTGTATAAAGTAGTGTAAGAGTGATAAAGGTGGTAGGGTCCACACCTTTTTAAAGGGATAACTTTTACTATTTTAGGAATGTGCGAAATTTAGTGGGACGTCCAAATAAGGGAATTGTGCCAAGCTTAGTGGGACAGAGGGAGTACGTTTTTGTCGTATTTTTAGACGTATTTTCGAGTCTTGTTTCGTAGTATTTTGATCGGTTATATTTTGTATTTTTATTCGTTATTACGTCAGGTGTTTAATTTATGTGTAGGTTGTTTAGTGTTGAAAAACGGAGTCGTGGAGATGAATTTTGGCACGAGGAAGCGTAACAGATGAGTCGAGGACGAGACGGGGGTGCGGAGAAGGTTTGGAGCGCAGCACGGATCGGCACGAGCCACCCCGCAAGCGCTGAGCGAGCAGCACCCGCTGGGGTGGGACATAGCCCTGGATCCAACGATCGCTGGACCTCAGGGACCGCTGGGTTGCTGCTTCGGCTGGGATAGAGCCCTAGGTCTAGCGATCGCTGGCTGGTTCACTTGGCTGAGACAGAATGTGGTGCCTAGCGGCCGTTGGACCCCCCACGACCGCTGGATGCGATTTAGGCTATTTAAACCCTTATTTGGGCGTACTTTTCACTCTCTGTTGATTCTTTCGTACCATAGACACACTAAATTACTTTATTTCCTTTGTAATTTCGCCTCGAGACGAAGGATTGAGGGCGAGTTTGACACTCAATCCAAGATTTAATCTAGTAAGTATGTATTCATTCTTATCT
This sequence comes from Leonotis leonurus, assembly GCA_026898415.1. NCBI lineage: Eukaryota > Viridiplantae > Streptophyta > Magnoliopsida > Lamiales > Lamiaceae > Leonotis > Leonotis leonurus. Next base: position 137,943 of record JAPKLX010000099.1, read on the forward strand.
TTGATTATTTTATGGATTGAATTTTCTTACTCTATCTAGGTTTATGAATTTCTTGATTAATTATTGATCGTTCTTAATTCATGTTTTGATTAAACTTGTGCGTAATTGAATTGAATGCCTGATCACCATTTAATTCCTTTTATTCTAGATGAAATTGAGAAATAATTATAGAATTTGACTTAGAGTTTAATCAAACAATAATTCCAAATCGGAAACATAAGAATTATATTCGTTGTTATTTGTGATTTTCCTATTGCGTAATTCGAATACATTAGTTAGAATTACCGCTTATTTCTCGAATACGCGAGTTAGATGATTAAACAACTCTAGGAAATCATTTATATATGCTAATCATTGTTCTTAATTAAAGAATTCTTATTAGGGTGATCTAATACGTGAATCGCGATTGTTGTCTATTACAAATACGTAAGTTAGTAACTAGGCAAAATTTTAAAAATCCCTTGATTAATGAACTATAGCGTGAATACAATAGCATAATTTAATTGATTTAGATTTTCTTAACTTTAGGTGCTTAAATTCCAAATCCCCCTTTTATTTATTCTTGTGATTTATTTTGTTGTTTGTTTTTATCTTTTGCTATCCCTTAATTTAGAGTGTTTAGGATTTCCTTTCTTGATCGTCCTGCTAATTAAACTTTCCATTGAGATTCGACCGTGGTTAACTTGTCACGTACAATTGACCTCGTATATTTGCGAGAACCTAGTTTTACATAATTTAGTTCTAACACTAAACTAGTGGTTCCTAATCATCACCTCCTCAACATTTTTTAATATTGTTTTTATATCACTAAGTCAATTTTATCTATTATATTATATAGAATCGTTGTTTTTAACTCATAAATTTACATTTTAACTAGTAAATTTATGTAAAAATACACATTTATCATTTTGAACAGTCGGTTCAAAACTGAAACTGATGGTTTGGAGTCGGAACCGCCTTGAACAGTTCCGATTCCAGACCAAAAAGCGTAATAACCACGGTTTGGTTACAATTTCGAAATATTGGAACCGTAAACAACTCTAATAAGAGATTGATGTTTAAAGCCATAGATATCAAGTTTGTAAATACGATCATGTAATTTAAATTTTAAATAATTTTTAATGAAAAAATAATTTTGTATTTATTATATATGTCACGATCAAATGACATTAGCGTGATATTTAAAAACTATATATTTAAATTTTAGTTGAAATCAAAATAAAATCATTTTATGAATTCAAATACTATGTGTTTACTAAGCATGAGAAGCTCTAATAAATTTGAATACATTAAAATAATATAAGTTAATTTAGTATTTAGTAATTAAAATGATATTTATGAATTCCAAATTTCACGATTAATACTCTAATAAAACATTAGTTGCTTAACAAACATATCATCTATCTATATTATAAAGATGAAACTAAAATAATATCACAAGAATAAATAATTGGGATCCATCCTACTATTTATAAGTAAAAACGTTCTTACTGGAAATGGGAACTAACCTAGCAAATGATGTGCATATATATGCATATTGGATCCAATTCGAATATTTCAATCCTTTAAAGCCCACTTAATTTCCTAATATAATATCCAACAACTTCACTGATAAAATATAAATAACGAAAGCCCATGCAATATAATAAATTCTATTTTTTATGTTTTATGTGGAGTAGTAGGTGTAAACATTTGTTAGTTTTAACTAGCCGATTTTGATTCTTTTGAAGCCCAAGAGAATTAATCATCTTATAAATGTTTCTAAGGAACATATCATATTAAATCCCGATATAGATTATTTTTGTCAAATCTAGATTACTTAACTTGTGGATATTTTATCATAAGTGAGATAAATTTTGAGACAAAATATTAACGTAGATGCACAGAGATACAGAATTGATAATCCAATGGGGTTTTGAAACCGAGAGAACAATACACTATATTAAATTTCAAACTTACAAGAAAGTAGGCAACTCTTTCGATTTATCTCCACATCCGTGTACACTCAACTAAGTGAACTTGAACTTAATTCCACATGACTACCAGTGACCCAACCGAGCTATCAATCATCAGATTGAAAAAAATTTCTCACAGAAACCCAATAAGAATATGAATATAAGTGTATCATTGCCCATACTCTAAATAAATCATATACTCAAGTACTCAACCAAATCACACAATTATGTGCGTGTTATAATATCCCCTCTAAATGCGTCGAGTACTCATCTATTTATATACACACTAAAACCTTATCCAAAAGTTGTTCATAGATTGGTGGTTTATTTGAATTCGTAATGTAGTTGAAGAAGTCTCCACAAAATCAGCTTCCTTATCTAAAGATATAATAATTTGTTGACTGCGTCTTGTGCTCTTCTAATTTCATGCAGACCATGTCTCGAGCGCACTGTGAATCGAACTTAGACACATGAACCAAAATTCATTTCATCTGCTACTTAATACATAAAGTGCCAATACTTGGTGTATGACGATATACTCACAAAATATATCCTGGATTTATATATCAACAAAGTTTTACAATAGCCCCATTACATATAGATCTGGGGGAAAATTATGATTCCCAAAATCTGAAATTCAAAATTTAAGGGTCATGGCTAGCTAGCTGCTGCATACTTACCACTCTTGGCCTTGAAAATATAAAAGGCAGTGTAATAATTTAGCTTCAGTTTGGACTTGTATATATTCCACAAATTGCAAAATAAAACGTGAGTGTGGATTCGTCTGCGACTTTATAAGCAAATTATTACATACACACACACACACGTAGATGACAAAGCTTTGATAGTTCCTATGTGGTTAACTTTACTGTTGTGTATTCCTCAACCCCTTTCATTCAATCTTTGACAGAGACAAAGAGAGAACAATTCAAGATTGATGGAATTATATATATGTGAAGTAAAGTGCTTTCTTTACAGAAAAGACAGCAACCCAATGCTAAAGAGGATCTTTCAGTGAGTGCTAATTGAAAGGGGAGCAAAGCAAACACAAATCTCAATTTTTCAACCTAGCTATTAAAACCTAGCTTTAAGCAAATTCATAATTGTTCTTTTGCTAATTACCTTTTTCTCTCATATATATGCAGAAATAGTAACCATGCACTCCATTAACTAGCAATAGCATCACCACCACTACAGCCTTTACCTTTCTTCACCATCAAAACTTATATTCCTTAATGAGTATATTCAATTGATGAAAAGAAAAGGAAAAGAAAAAAGGTGAATAAAAGGAAGAGATGAAGATGGAGTCTGATGTTTTAGATATATGCATCTTCTTGTATTAATACAGTATCTTAATTTATGATAACAAATGTAGACTGCGATATATGAATATAAGTTCATAATTTTATATATTTTTTCCAAGATAAATGATTATGTGATGCGTGTTTTGTTTTAGATAGTGATCCAAGCCTCCCTCATGTGTAAATATATATTAAGGCATAAATTATTTTGATTCTACCTTTATGTTTAACATATAAGTGGTAGGCCTCCATCTCATTAAAAATGACACGTTTTATATTCAAATTAGTGTAATATAATAATAAAATGTATCATAAATAATGGGACGGATGGAGTACTAAACATCTCAAAATTAGAAATCATAATAAGTTTATATTTGATATATAACAGAGAGATCAAATATAATTAGTTGCATACGTGTTAATTGTGACGTTTATTTTGTTAAACTTGATGGTTTAGATTAAATGTTTTATAAATTAAAATGTTACTTATTTATGAATTAAAAATCTATACTGATTTATTCTTTATTTTATAGAATTTTATTATTTTTTAGTATATTTCTAACCACGTACAAAATAATTTAAATACTTCATTTGTTCCAATATTCATGATCTTTAATTTTTTCTATTTCGAGACATCCCAATATAGTTTGCCCCTTACTTAAAATGACAAAATAAATAAATAAGGGCTCCTTGATCTAAGTTCTATTTGTGAGTGTTTATTGGTTTGCGTGCCGGAAACAAGGGGCCAAAAATATCGAGACAAAGGGAATATAATTTTATATAATTAATGCTTATTTATTATTTGTTTGTTGCTCTTTTAATATAAAAGATGTTTAGATAAAAGAATAATCAATACTTAAATATTATTTTTTATTACTTGTATATATAGTGCACATTATTAATTTTTTAAAATAAAAGAAATTTTTTAAAATAAAAGAGAATAAAATATCAATATTAAATGTGCAGATAAGATAAATACATATAGAATGTTTGAAAATAATTTAATATTAATAAAATTCATATTTAACCATCACTATATAAAATTTTAAAATTAATAATTTATATTTAATTATAATTAATAGGTAGAGAATTAATCTAATATAATAATCTCTAATATATAGAACACCGCTCACCCGCCCACGACGGCACCTTTTAACGTGTTCATGGTTGGATGTGACATTATCACATCATCATGTGACTCATTATAAAATTTTAATATTTATCTACGAAATATGTTACATCGTTCGCGTACATATTAACTTCATCTGCGCGTCGGGTGAAGGTTTTCAGCATCAGACAACGCGTCCATTTGAGAATGAATTGTATTGAAAAGTAATGGATGGATATCCAACATAGATTAAATATAAAACATAATAAGTTGTAATAATGATCGACACACTATGATTACATATTACACAGTGAATGCGTATTTGTAGTGTAATTATGTGCAAATTAGAAGTAGAAAGTTCTGCAACATCGGCAGTGCAACCACATAAAAGTGAGACTATAAATAGAATGTGCCTTTTTTTATATAAAAAATGAAAAGAAAAGAAAAGAAAGTGCAAATAGAATGGGGATAAATATCTATATAGGTAGGGGTGATGCTATTGGCCACGAGTCATTCACAAAATCTAAGCTAAATGCAGCACAATCTTTTGCATGTTTCTGGGCTCTGATAAAACTTGCCATTTTTTATAAACAGAAAAATGGCAACCAAATCTTGGGACTCAGATACACTTTTTCTATGATATCTAATCTAAGCCTAAGGCAGTGAGGAAGGGTGATGGTGGGGGACTCTTGTCAAAAAGAAAATTGTTCTAATATATATTTTTGAATCTTACTATAAGGTTTGCTGTCATGTATCACTACTTTAATTATTAGTAATCATTGCCTTGCCTTCCATGCATTTTATTGCTTTCTCATCTGTAACCACAAACTCCAATCAATTAATGAAGACAGAAACTAATTAAACTAATTAGTTCATGGTAGTATATAAATTAAGGACTAGTGCTTTTTTCAACTAACGTAATAAATTGAAGACCTTAATTTTTGTTTTTCTTTTAAGAAATAATTAAGAACCATGTCATTAATTTCATGCGTTGAAAATTTTATCTTCTACGATTCCTTTAATTTTACATTTAAATAACAAAATTATCAACGTTGTCTTGAGAGTTATTTGTACCATTGTGTTCTGATGATTTAAACTCAGTTTTGAGGCACATGCATGATTTTTATCATGTGTAGAATGTTGATATGTCATGTTATTTTTGTAATTCATTCATTCGAGACCAGGATATTTTTTATGAGAGATCCTTAATAGAAGTTTAAAGTTAAGAGTGATATTTTGATCATTAGTTTGTCAGATATTTAATCCTCATAGTTCACTATGCTGATTTGACAATACCATTTAATACTATATAAACATGCATACAATTTATTATAATTTTTATATTTTATTATTTTGTATTCAATAAATATTAAATTATACTATAATTAATAAATTCTAATTAAAAAATAAAAATTAATAAATTTTTATTACATATTTATTATTTATCTAAATGACATGTTACATCATTCACATGAGTATTAATAACGTACGAAAATCATTTTTATAAATCCTCCTTGTTAAATTTATATAGGTCAAATTTTACATAGTGATATCAAATTTTATATCAATATTTTAGTTAATCAAATGTACGCAAGCAATAAGAACTAATATACCTTTAAATACATCTCAAGTTAATTGATTAATTTTCTTATATCAAATTAATATATAATCCACCACGACAAAGAAGTCATTCCTCAAAGAAGTAATATATTAATTTGGAGGTCCTATTTAAATCAATACATCCAAGAAATATCGGAATTAATGATCAGCACATTCTAGTAATTTTTATTATATATTCATTTGTTATGGATGAAAAAAAATTGACAATCATGAGCACGTATTTCCTAACAAGCAAAGGAGTTCCAATTCCTAGCTGTGAATATCCCTTTAAAGAAATAATAAAAAGCTTCAATAGTTGTGATCATTCAAGTTGGACTGATCCACTCCCAAAGAACACATGTAGGCTCCACATCAACTTCAAATTAATTACACAACAAATTAACTCTTTGGTGATGCAAATTAAATCTAGCATACGATACCAATTCACCAAACGCCACATATTAATTTATTGAATAGCAAAATATTTGTGATACGAAAATGTGATGAGGAATAAAGAACATACACTAGATTAGTTTCCCAAAATGGGATGGGTTTGCAGAACGAGGTTCCACAATTAGTAAGCAGTGACCTAACATAGGGAACATGCACTTAATTCCACCCAATCCCCATTCTTACATTCTCGTTTACAATTTTATTTTATGCCTCTCTCTCCCTCTTTACCTTTCTCAACTTACACATTCAAGAAAGCAACCTCATCTCTCTCTCTCTCTCTCAACCTAGTTCAACATACAATGGAGAAGGCGAGTGTGTACAGCAACACAAAGCAACACATGAAGCAAATGCACGATTACAAGTTTAGGGTTTCGTCTCTCGACTACAACACCAGCTTTGGAGAGAGAGATTTGGTGGGCAGTGCAGGGTTTTCATGGCCTCCAAGGAGCTACGTTTGCAGCTTCTGCAAAAGGGAATTCCGATCTGCACAAGCCCTTGGAGGCCACATGAACGTTCACCGAAGGGATCGAGCTCGACTGAGGCAATCTCCAACCAGAGATAATGGTGGAAATCTAAGCAACGCCACTCCATTAAACCTAAACCTTGAACCTAACCCTAGTTTCTACACAAACCCTAGCTCCAACTCTACCTCTTCACTCTCCACTAAATTCCCACAATTCACCTCCAAATTGCCTCCACCTGCTACTGAATTGAAAAGAGATGCAGCTTTGGTTCAGAGCTGCAGGCCCATAACAGCAGATTTTATGAAGGTGAGAGCGGCGAAAGGGGTTCTCGGAGTCGAAAAAATCGAGCGCAAGAAAGGATTTGATGGGTTTAAGAAGCAAGGGTTTGTTAGGCTGGATTTGGAGATTGGGTTGATTAATAGCCCATCTAAGGAGGAACTCGATTTGGAGCTTCGATTGGGTTACACTTAGGTTTTCGCCTTAAATTAGAAGAGTTCATCTAGTTGATCTGCTGAAGAAGGGGAAGAACAAGCTAGACCAGAAGATCTATTGAAGAAAAAGAGAGGGAAAAGGACAGTTAAGTTACTAGTTCCTTTTATCTTGCTGTGATCAGTGTGTTTCTGAATCGTATTTAATTTTATGTTATTAATTTCTAAGAAGATGGATGAGGATTGAGGTGTTGATGACCATATATACATATGGGCATTTGTTATGTTATTTTGAATTAGCATTTAATTAGTAGTATTAAGTTAGTTTTATCAAAGTATTTTTCCAGTATATATATATCATCTCATGATGAGTTTCTCTGGTTTGATTTCTTTATTAATTATGTGATCAGGCTTAGATTAAGAATAGAGTTGTATATATATAGAATGGCTTCACTGCCCGCGCTATGTCATCAAACTTAAATCAAGAATAGAGCTGTATATATATAGAATGGCTTCACTGCCATTAAACTATGTACTTCAATCAATGAACCTAGTTAGAAAGTTAAAATTAATATATTTTATTAGTATTTACTATTTATCTACGATGAATGTCACATCGTTCGTAGATATATTAACATCCGCTGACGGCAGATGAAGGGTGATAATTTTTGTATATATGTAATAATGCTAAACAACCGATTTCCATCGTATATTCATTATTTTATTTTCTGATCAAAAGATGAAGAAACGTCATTGCGAACTATATTTATTCATATATATGTAAAAGTTTGCAACAGTGTACTTGGATTGCATAAATAAGTAATAGCTGCAGAAGTAATAATATCTTTGAAAACAAAATTGAGATATTTATATTGATGGGATTATGAAATAGGGATACGTTGACATAATAAATAGACATGCACTGGAAAAGTTATAAGCATGTTGTTGTTAGATAGGGAGGATTTATGTGTTCTTCCTTCCATTCTTTCGCAAGTTTAAACAATAGCTTTCATTGAAGCATGCAAGCTAGGCTAGGCTAGGCTCGGCTCTGGAGCCCATCCAATTTTGTTTCTCTCGCAAATCATTAGATCCACCGTGGACCCACCTACTCTCAGTCATTTTGGTATAAACCTTCAACCCAACAGATTACCTCTGGAAAGCTTACTATAGACCTATTACCTTTGAAAAGGCTACAAAGGATCTAAGGACAAGATGAAGAATGAAAAACACTCACCGGATAAGGTTTGTAGATGCGATTATGAATGAAATCGGATCGAAATATTTAGCTATCGGCGAACAAATTCGGAACGTCGACCGCAAACGAAAGATGTATAGGACCCAGTTCCCAGGGTTTACGTATTCCCTATCATGGGCCTACTTAATAAGTATTTCATTTGCCACACTAAAGGTGGTCACAAGGAATTCAGCACGGAAATTAAGAAAATAAAATATTGTGTTTTTAAAAAAATACGAGTTAGTATTTTAAATTTAAACTTTTTCATTTTTGGATCGAAAAGTAAAAACTTTTAATGAGACGATCCAAAAAAAAAACATGACAACTTTTAGTGAGATGGATGAAAAACATGACAACTTTTAGTGAGATGGATGAAATGTGTAGTATTATAAAAATATAAATAATATACAATTGTTCTCAAATTCCTAAATGCATCCATGTATATAAAAGTTATATAAAGTTAACGAAAATGCTCAATATACGTGACCATATGCCATGAATGATGTGACATTATTCGTAGATAAAAAACTATATATATAATTATATAAAATACAAAAATATAATAACACGTATGCTGATGTGAAATAGCCACATTAGTCGTGAGCACGTTAAGTGATGTCTGCCGCGTACGTATAGTAGTGCTTATAAAATTAATTGCAAACTAAATGTCAACATTCCAAAATGGAATTCATTGCCCACATTTCATTTCAAAAATTAAATTTTTATTTTTAAAAATTATATACTATATAGTAGTTTAATTTTGTACTCATGAATAAGTTCACCTCACCCAAATATTAATTATATGAATATTTTTCAACATTCAATATATCTTTTAATTGATTTTTAAAGTTCATAGACTTAAAAAAATAGAGTATATAAATTAAAAAATAATTTTAAATTATTCATTATATTATAATAAAATTTTCTTTTTAAAAAATATTAATTAAAATGAAAATTTTAATAACTTAAATTCTATAATAATTATTTTATTATAATAAACTCAAATAATAACCATGTATATGATACTATTAAAATACTAACCAATAATACCACTTAACATAAAAACTTCTTAATATTCCAAATAGCTTGTTGCATATGCATATTAATTGGATCTAGCTAGCTTTTAAAAACGTAAACTTTTAATTAAACTGATTGAGAGTTTTGTAAGCACATTATTATGCAACTCATCAAACTATACACAAAATCCTACCACTTAAATATGAAGACAAAATTGACAAATATTTATAGAAGGATTGTCAATATATATAACGAGCTTCAAAATGTCTCCATCAATTTTGAGGAGATAATAGATACTAATCGCAATTTATACTGCATGCAATTTATCAGTCTACTTATCCAATTTCTTCTTCTTTTTTTTATTAGTGGACTCACTGCACATAATTTAATTAATATGTACAAAAGTTAAAGTTGAATTTTCTTGTCACCTATCGGTGGATGATGATAATTTGAATTAATATAAATAAAATTGGATTTAACATTCATATTTAATAGTAATAAATTAAATAAGACTCAAACACTACTCAATTCAAAAATATACTTTCTAAAATTAAAATTGTTCAAAACAACCATAATCGTTAGAATCAAACTGTAATCGGAGAACCGTAATCATTCCTGACGGTTTAGTATGCTTAATTCAATTTTATTTTATTTATATTATATAGAATCATTGTTAATAATTTATAAAATTACATTTTAACTTGTAAATTATATAAAACTAGACATTTTTTAAGGTGATTTTAAAAGAAACGGCAGTTTGTAACCAGAATCATCAGAACGAAATCGAAAACGTCTTAGAAGGTTCTTGTTCCAAACTGTGAACTATTGTAAATACAATCCGCTACAATTTTAAAATAATTAGAATTGTGAATCGACAGTTAGAGTAGAGTTCGAACGGTAAGAGTAATCGAATACATGTAGCTAGAATGTGAAAAGGATCAAGATATTTTCAAATGTTTATGACTTTCTTTGACACGTGTTTGATCAAAGTAATATTTCTAGTGATCGAGGTACAATCATAATTACTAATCAAGACATTACTCAAATATTTTCAATTTGAATCTAGTTAATTTACAACAATGTAAAAAAAAGGATGGAATAATTAAAGGATTGTGCAGTCCTTGCATACCTATGCAAACATAGATATCAGAAATCGTTGGAAAACACAAACACGTATACATATATTTACTTAATTAATACTAAATGAATCTATAGAACTGTATGGTGTCACCAAATGATAGATATTGGTGTAAGTATAAAAGTGGGGCCATTGCCCAAAACATGATAGTTTGCATGTTCCCGACAAAGTCCAGGTGTGTAATGGCATCATCACTTTCCTCCTAATGGTATTAGGTTTTCTGCTCACTTTCAAAATGCTTTACAGACACAACTGAAACACCCTCCTTTCTTTCCCATTTTAGATTTATATAATAAGGGTTTCTTCAATGCTTCCAAACATGCCCTTATACGTTCGATCATTACAAACCCTACAACGTTAAATTGGTCAAACTTCTTCTGTGTCATCGTCAAATGAGTTCTCATCTTATTATGTGGGAATGCTGCAAGTTTGGAAGAAAACTAATTGGCTCCTCCAAACATTCTCCAAGGCTCCAATATGATTCTTCTTCTCAAATATTTAATCTTTTATTTTCCGAAGATTTATTTGCTCATTATATGGGCATTTCACCCTCAAATACTGCTTTGGAAAATAGGTACGTTACTATGTCTTGAATCTCCTACTCCGCGGGTGCAAGGGGCTAGAGCTGTCAAAACCGGCCCGAAATGGCCCGGCCTACCCGCATTTAGGGCTGAGTTGGACTCAAAATTTGATAGCCCAAAAAATCCTAAGCCTAAATTACCCAGCCCGGTGGCCCAACGGGCCTAATGAGCCATGGGCCAAAAAAACCCTATAAGTTATGGGCCAATTAGGCCTGGTAATTAAGTATATATATTTTATTTATTTAGAAAGTTAGTTTTAGGGTTAACTAAATTTTATGCTATTTGTTTTGTAACTTTTGTTTTAAGGAAAATAATAGCATGTGTTTTTTTTTATTACTCTCCATCTTTATTTTATTTTGATAATAATAATTTTTACATAATATTTAATTTTATAACTATTAATAAATCAAATATCACTAATATTGTAGTCTTGTAGATATCATTTCATTACTCTAAATAATTTATTTGGACACTAAAATTATTAATTTAAAAATAAAATATTATATGGGCCTTTTTGGCCCGGTGGCCTGTAAAGGGCTGGGCTGGGCTAAGATTTTGTTGGCCCATCAAATTTCTGAGCTGGCCCGGCCCGTCCCAAAATGAAACGTTGGCCCGTTGGGCTGGGCCGGGCCGACCCGACCCAACAAATTTGACAGCTCTACAAGGGGCAAAGCGCCCCCGGCCCAAATGGTATGTGAAATTGGGCTTAAATCCAATTTAATGTATTCTCTTAACTATATATACAGTCTTAGTATTTGAGATCTATAATTGGTAACTCTAACCGTTTAATAAAATATGTTCTCCGTCGTGGATGTAGCCAATTGGTGAACCACTTCTTTACGTTTTTATTTCTTATTTTCTCATCTAATCCTGTTTCGTTACAACAAAGTCTAAATTATAATTTTAATTATAAAAATTTTAAATGACTTCGAGGTTGGTGCATTAAATTTGAAACCCAAATTAAATCTCTTCCTTTAAACAAATCATGAATATGGAAGTGCACTATTTTTGTAAGACATGAACTTAATTATTACAGAAAATTAGTGACAAAACTAGCTAGTATAGTAAGTAGACACACAAATGCAATTACACAATTTAAAATATTTCATGAGGTTGTTGCAAAAAATTAATAAATATATAGGTAGATAAAGGATAAAAGGATTACATTGATTCAGCAGTACACTCATCATATATAGCATTTAATTATGTGCATATTTTCTGGTTAAAATGGACAGAATAAATGTCATTAATTGTTATCCCAATATTAAATGAAACGAGGGCACATGGCCTTAGCTTTTGTGCAGGGGGTCAATCATAATTGTTGATTCATATGTTGTCATCTTTGAATATAAACTACTCCCTGCGTCCCACTAAATTAGACCCATTTGAAAAGTAGATGAGTGTATTATTTTAATACAAATGGGTCTAATTTAGTGGGACAGAGGGAGTAGCTAGTTTGTTCGTTACAAAAAAAAATATTTTTAATGAGAGAAAAAATACATTATTTTGTCATTATTAATTTTTAATTAGAAAAACAATAATGAGAGGTGACGACGGTTGGAAAATTTTATCATTAAAAATTATTAGTGATGAAATTTTAAATTTTAGCTTCACTTTTTATTATCACTAAAAACATTTTTCTTCAATTAGTCAAGATATATGTCATTTCATTCATATTTTCATCACTAAAAGTCTTTTTTCTTATAGTGATTGATTCAAACATACATTATTACAATTAAAATATAGGCTTAATTAGTTTAAAATACATAAAATTTGTCTGTTATTGATTCCTCACTCAAGCTTTTGATTTTTTTATAATATATTAAATTTACATTTGGTTATTTTGCTACAATATAGAATTTCAATCAAATAGAAGTTGTTGTTTTAGTAGGAACTAGTTTGTGCACCCGTGATTTATATGAGAATGTTTTATTTATCACTAATTTATGTAAATAGATATTTAAAGAAATCAACAATGTTGTAATTGAATTGTAATTTGATCTTAGCCGGGGGTTCTAGAATTGTAATCATAATTGACGATTAGATTTCAAACCGTGATTGCGTAGAAGACGGTTCAACTAAAATTTCAAAATTTTGCAACTATTATACACGCTTCGATTCCAAAATGAGAACCTTCATAACAACGGCTTGATTTTGGTTTTGAATTTTTCGAACAGTTAGGTTCCAAATTTTAGTCGTGTACACCACTACTTGTGTAATTTTACAAATTTTAATTAGTTTAAACAATAATGGTTGATTTGATATAGAAAATTGATAGTCGTTAGTGTATTATGATTTTCAATAGTTTGAATTTTTTTGATTAATATTGATCTCACATATATACATAAATATGTGAATGTATGTAAATACCGTTAACTTTTTATAATCATAATAATAATACAATATAAAAATAAAATTATATAATTATTTAAACATGTGTGTATGTTGAAAATAATTCATAATACACATGTTTGAAGTCATTATTATTTATAGTTAAATTGTGTTATAAAATTAAAATTTTTACTATCTAGTAAAAATTATTTGACCTGCTTTTATTTATGAAACGAACCATTAAAAATTAAAATAAAATATATAATTTTCATTAAAATTGATTTATGATTTTATCATAAATTTGTATAATAGTTATTTGTTTGAAAACTTGATTTAATATATTAAATCATAATAATCTTAAATAAAAGTTTGATTAATTTAGTTACCACTGAGATATATAATATGTTTATATCTTTACTTATATGTTTTTTTTATATCATATATCTACTAATCATTTATATATCATTTAATTTTAATAATATATATTTTAATTTATATAATATATGAATTAATAAAATAAACTAATTTTTTCATAATTAATATTTTATATAAAATATAGATATTAACATGTAATATTAATAAATATTAATAGTATAAAAGAAAAAAAAAGTTAAAAATTAAAAATAAAAATATGTTGTACTTAATTAATTTATGAACATTATATATATGTATACATATAATAATTTTCAATTCATTAACTGTAATGGCCCGTAAAAAAAAAAAAATGAAAAAAATTCTTCTGTTATCATGTATCAGAAA
>JAPKLX010000099.1:167310-219032 GCA_026898415.1 Leonotis leonurus
CACGTTTTCCTCGATTTTACTTAGAGAAGTGAAATGGGGACGTGACATTAACTCATCATATTTTTTGCATATAAAATTTATATTTTATATATTATATATCAAATTAAGACTCTTGTCGATATCTTTAATTTTAGATGTATATTTCAAATATTTTTAGAAATGAAATAAAATAATTTTAGGAGAAAAAATATTATATGAGAGAGAAAATAAAAAGTAGTTATTTGTTTAAAATTTAAAAATTATTTAATTTGATATTTATTTTATTTTTATCATTAAAATTAAAATTATGTACAAATTTGTCATTAAAATTGAATTGAAATTAAATACTTCGTGTTATATATATATATATAGAGAGAGAGAGAGAGGGAAGAGATCAAATAAAAATGATTCTGTTTAAGTTAACTAAAAATAAATCTTGATTGTTAAATCATTTTGATCAATGATACAGATTAAAAGATAATTTTGGTATATATCTTATTAATAATATTTGATCCATAAAAACAGAGAATTTGTTATTCTTTCTTACTAGAGTTTATTGATTAGGGTATAGTTTAATTATATCCATTGAATGAAAAATATGGATGGTATAGTTTAATTATATCTTATTAATTATTTGTTATTCAAAGGTCGTTAGTGGCTGAACCACTTCAGCTTGGATTTGATTTCTCGTTTGAACAATACTCTCTAGACTTCCAATCCTTGAATCAGAGGGATGATCTTCAATCTATCTTCTTCTCATCTTCTAATCATCTTATGTGATTATCATCAAGTCAAGACTTATAGGAGCACGTATCACTGGAGGTTGGATATGGAATGTATCATCTTCTTCTTCATTCTGAGGGTCTGCTCTCCCTTGATTGTTGGCTCTTACATATTCAGTTTGTTGTTGAATTTCCTGCAAAATAAGTTTGTCTGAACTGGCCAAAATATCGTTTGTCGCAACAATAATTTGAAGATTATTAGAGTTAGAGTTAATACACCCTGAAGTTGATGGTGGAATCTCAGTGGTGAGATTTCGCCTTGTTGTGGATATAACACATACAACCAAATGCGCGAAAATATTTAAGAGTGAGCTTCCTGTCATTTCATAGCTCATATGGAGTTTTGCTTTAGCTTGTGGTCAGGAGAGATCTGTTCTGAGTATGGCAAGTTGTACTGATTGCTTCAGCCCAGAACTTCTTTGGTATCCCTGAACTATTTAGCATAGTCCTTGCAGCTTCCTTCAGGGATCTATTCCTCCTTTCTGCAATGTCATTTTGTTGTGGAGTTCTTGCAGCTGAAGTCTGATGTTCAATCCCCATTTGCGCACAAAAATCTGAAATTTTTGCATTGAGGAATTCAGTTCCTCGAACAGTGCGCATGGTGATTATGTTTGTTGACTTCTAATTCTTCAATTTTGTTAGCAAAGCAGGAATGCACTCCATTGTCTCATTCTAGTGGAAAAGAAACATTGTCCAAGTATAGCGAGAAAAATCATCAGTAATAACAAGACAATATTTTCTACCATTGACACTGAGTGGAGTCACATGACCAAATAGGTCCATGTCTAAGAGTTGAAGAATCTTCTCAATTGATGGAGCTTCTTTGGGTTTGAATGAAACTTTGATTTATTTTCCACTTTGGCATGCTCCGCAAACGTGTTTGTCGAAGATTAGGTTAGACATTCCTCGCACTAGACTGTGTCTTGAAAGTTTGTTGATAACTTTGAAATTCAGATGACTCAGTCTGTGTTGCCATAACCAGCTTTGTTCTGAAGTGCTCTTTGAGACTAGACAAGTTTCAGGGGAGGTTGTATTCAATCAAGATTACCAAAAGTTGTTTAACATCCAACTCACATATTTGATAATTAAACATTGATCCTAACTCACGTATATGAATCACACGAGAGGGAATTCTATAATTACAATAACAAATTCTAATTCTAACATTTCCGATTAGAAAAGGGGATTGATTAATTCTAGGTCAAACACATGAATAATTTCTCAATCTATTCTAGCATTTAAGGTGAATCAAATGTTGATCAAGCATCCAATTCAATTAAAGCACAAGAATTAATCACAAGCACTCATGGATTATGAAATCAATTGAAAAATTAAGAACATCTAAACCCTAGATAGAATTTAGCTACTCATGAAGATTGGAAGTAAATCAAGAAAGAAATCCATAGATTAAGAACTTACTAAATCAAATCCAATATCCAAGTGTAAATTCGCACTTCAATCGGAAGGAAAATGCGTCTTTATGAACTAAGAAAGCGATGAAAACTAACGGAGAGAAAATAAAATAAGAGTTATGTATTCTAAAATAATTTAATATCACCTTTAAACGTGCACTTTTGTCCTCTTAATACGCGCACATCAGCGGCTGGAGGTCCAACGCGCGCTGCGCGCTGGGGGTCTAGCGGCCACTGGGCCCTCGATTATGTCCTCTTCAGTGTCGCGCCTCCAGCGCACTCTGGCCCCAACCTTCTGCCTCACTTTGTTACGCCACCCCAGCGGGCGTGGCATGCCCAGCACGCATGGGGTGGCCTTAGTTGGCCCGTGAGTCACCCCGGATGTCTTCCGCACCTCCGGCTCGATCGATATGCTTCCTCGGACCAAGATTGCTCTCCTCGAGCCCATTTTTGACACGATTTCACCACCTACATCAAATTCACGACAAAACACAACCCAACATAAAAACACACAAAATACGAAATAAAATAAACGAAAAGATGATGACACGAGACACGAAACACGACTAAAACAACGACAAAAATATACTAAACATTGTCCCTTGTGATTTCTTTGATATGTTCGATGTACAGTAGACTGAACTTGTTTCCTGAAGTTATGGCTTTCAGGTGAAGCTTTTCCTTGCTTCTTAGTTTCAGAGTAATTCTTGGGATAGACAATCTTGTCTTTTCCTTTTTTGTTCTTTGATACCTTAGGAAATGTGCATTTCCTTAAGTTTGGCCTTTCAGTCTCAGGTGATGTATGTTTCCTGAGTACATGTTTTGGTTTTTCAATGGAAAATTTCTTTGCTTTTCCCCTGTCAAGCAAAGTTTTCACTTCAGGATCAGTGATTGTTTTCTTTGCTTTCAATTTGAGATTTGGTTCAGTGGCTTTTACAGCCTCAGGTTCAATCACCTTTTCTTCATCGTGATTGGGTCCTTGTACAAAGGATATGATCGATATAGGTGGTTGTGAAACTGTTGAGAATCTCATAGTAGGTTTTTCATATCCATAACCAAGATCTTTGGTCATTCCTTTTGGGTACTGAGTCCCACATATGTTTTGATTCGTTTGACCAGACTTGGTCCAAGAATCGACATTTTCTTTGTAATACTCTATCCTTTCAGATAGAAGTTCATTGCGTTCAACCAGTTCTTTGATTTGTGATCTTTGAAACAAGATCTCTTCAGTCTTAGTATCAAGGTCTTGACTCCAGTTAGAGATAGTGATCTCTTGTTCCTAAGTCTTGAGAGAAATCTCATTGAGTTCTTTACAAACTCGTTCAACCAGTTCATCTTTTTGTATGTCATTAGGTATGTTCTAAAAAATATTATCAAGTCTTTTAGTCAACTTGGAGGTTAGCTTTTCATTATCGTCTCTGGTAATCACGAAAATAGCTTGAAGATTATGAAAGTCTTGAGTTAACATCTCGTACTATTCCAAGGAAATTCTTTCCTCAGTGGTGGAACATTCCTCAATTGGAATTACTTCAGTTTTCGAGTGAAACTCAATATGCAATGATGTCATGGATGTAGAAATGAAAGTATTAGGATCAATGTTCCCATCAGACATCACATGTGCATATATTACCTGAGGTGAAGAGTCCGAGTGATTGTCCATCAGGCACTATTCTTCGAATAGTTCTTCCTCATCCTCAGTGACCATGAGTCTCAAATCTTCATCATCTGAAGAATCTGAGAAGTGCTTCTCATAGACTGCCATGGAAGGTGAGTTGATTTGATCTACGTCATCTTCAACTAGCATTGCCTTTCTCTATGCATTGCGTTGATCTCTTTGTTGTCTGAATTCATCCATTTCCTTCTTACTAAGTTCGGGGCAATCAGACTTGAAGTGATCTGGTGAGCCACATTCATAACAAACTCATTTGTTATGTGGTCTTTCTGGCTTGGACTGAGAGGTAGTCCATTCCTGAGTGTTTGTTGTAATGGCATCAGTGGATGGTGGTTTTGGCTTTCTTGTTATGTTGTCTCTGTACATCTTTCTGTATCGACCAATCTTTAAATCTGCACATTCAAAGCGTTTGGCCATAAGTACATACTGTTACATGAGTTCAACTCTTGACATACCTTCGATGTCAAGTCCTTCAGGTTTGGACTCCTTGATTGGACTTTTGTCAGCCTTGAAAACTACTATGTCCTGAGTGGCAGTAGTTGGTGTAGTTTCTCAAACTAGATTTGTGGATTCTAGTATCTTTTATCGTGCTTCATGGTTCTTCAGTATGCTGAAGAGACCAGCAGTTGTGAGGGTGTTGAAATCTAAACGCCCATTGATTTGTATTTGATATGACAACCATTCTTCACGACGTAGGCACCATACATTCTTTAGGTTGATGTCTCTTTGGGTGTACATCTTGCGATTCAGTGCCCTGACTGAGGTTAGAATTTGCATGATCCTCAGTTCGAGTTCACTGATTGACTCACCTGGCATCTGCAAGAAATCATCAAACTTTTGGCATTCAAGTGTTAGCTTATTTTCTTTGATTTTCTCAGAACCTGCACACATTTGTTCGAGTGTGTTCCACATGTCTTTTGCAGATTCACAGTGTTGAACATGAACGAGCATTGGTCGCTCAAGCGTTCCAAAAATGATGTGCTTTGCCGATCTTCTTCTCATCGCTTGTGTATTCTTGCATTAGCTTAGGAACAGCTCCTTCAACAGCATCATCTCTAGCTTCTGAAGTTGCTTGTGGATACTTGACCAAAATACGAATTGGTCCAGTAATAATGACCTGCCACATCAAGACATGATGTGCCTTCAGAAATGAAGATACCCTGTAACTCCAGTAGTCATAGTCCTCGATGGAAAACATCAGCAACTTGGTTGTATTTTCCATGGACAAAGGTAGATATGCAAGTGAACAAGTAAGATTTTCTGAGAGATCAGTTTAAAATGACTGTTTTATCCGTTTTTGGTCTCGTTTCTCTCGCATTTTAGATTCATAATGTTGATTATTGTTGTTCGGATTGATGCTTTGGTCTTCTATATGTTGCATTGTAGGTTATGATCGACAAAAACGGAGTAGCAAGACTCGAAAAGAGAAACGAGATGAAAAGGCGTGAAAAAGAAGGAGTGAAGACATTGCATAGGGGTAGTGATCACTACCCCCATGGATTTTCCCATAACAGAACTTGGGGGTAGTGAGCGCTACCCCCTAGCGCTCACTATCCCCTAGTGATCAATAGGGTACAGGCAGAACTTGGGGGTAGCGACCGCTACCCCCTAGCGACCGCTACCCCTTGAGAGATCACTATGGACAGAACGCAGGGGTATCGAGCGCTACCCCCTAGCGCCCGCTACCCATTCTTAGCGTATTCAAGACAGAACATGGGGGTAGCAACCGCTACCCCCTAGAGCTCGCTAGCCTGACGGATTTTCGTTTATCTATTTATACCTCCACCGTGATGCAGAAAAAGACTTCTCCTTCACATTTTTTTTTTATTTCTAGTCTAGGGTTTAGACCACGAGAGAAAACACTTTTAGTCTAGATTTTTATTTCTTGTTCGTTCTTCAATTTCGTTGTGGATTCGTTCGTGATTCAAATCCGGAGTACTTTAATGCATTATTTTTCCTTTCAATCCGTGAGTTCTTTTACTGCTTTCTTTATTGCTTTATGATTTATGTTCTTTCTGCTTTGTTATTGATTAATTTCTAATTCAGTAATATAAAACTTCCAATCATGTTAATTAATCAATTCAAAACATGTTTCAATTCAGTTTCCTTAATTCATTGTTCTTAGATTTAGAATTTAATTATTTTATTAATTTTCGCCTAGGTAATTTGTATTTTAAATTCTTTAATTTAATTCGCCTAGATAGATTAATTAGATTAAAAATCCAAAACCCTCTCTTTTTAATTGCTTTTTGTTTGCAACATAGATATAAGCCCTGCTTAGCCTTCCTTGAGAATACGACTTAGGGTTAACTTATTAATATACAACGAACTCGTACTCTTGCGAGCAATTTAATATAATAAATTGGAAGTATATCGGCTGGAAATATTTCTCGTGCCCGATACTGAGTCCCTTTATTGGATAGTGGGTCTGGTTTAAACAATGCCACGTAATGACAGTTTAAAATAAGTTGAAACAATGACCTTGGGTTCAAGAAATAGTGGTTGTTAAACACACTGCTCTGAAACCACACTTGAGCTTAAATCTGAAGGGAGGTAGCTTCAAATTAGAGATTTACTTTAGATAGCAATCATTCACTCTACACTTAATGTTTGATTGATGGACTAATATCTTAAGGGTCCATTTGGTATGCATGATGGGTTATAGTGGGATAGGATAGATATAATATGGTGTGTTGGGAAATGAGTGGTTAATTATAGTGAGAACATCCATTTGGTAGACTAGTTTAGCATTGAGATAAAACTTATATAGGCTTTGGTTGGTAGGATTGCAGACAAGTTTATCATATCCAATGACCCATTTGCCCTTAAATATTTCATATAATTACGAAAATGACCTCATTAAATTGGGGTTCTTGGCTGAAATAGAAAGTTACGCACTGAAACCTATTTTTCTCCATTTGCTACACTACAGAATCCATAGAACAACCGTTCATAATTCATCCATCGCGAATCCAGGCGAGATCTATGCAGAATCGAGTAAGTACCGTATTTCATAAACCCATTGTAACTTTCAACTATTTTTTCGCTGAAACATGTTATATATTGGCGGTTGAAAAAATACCTTTATTTACCAGTCAAGTTCAGAATAACATGCCGTAATGGTCCCTATTTGATATGGGTGTTCTATTAATTTGTCAAATGATATTAGAATTTATGATAATAATGACCATTGTTCTACATTATACCCCTGTATAATCTTTGGTCGTTGATGTCTGAAAAGTAGGTCATTAACGTTATTTGTATTGCAGCTACCTTACGGGAAAGTGATAAAGATTAATAGCTTTTAGGTTTCAGAAAATGAGTAATATGCAAGAAGGTTAGTATAATTACAAAGCTATTTTTATCGCAGCTTATGCTTTAGCTTCTTTCATGGCACAATTTGTTGTTGTAGACTGAAATGAAAGTAGAACTTAGGCAGTATGCGAGGATGGTGTTTTATTATATTTGTTGTTGAAACATTTGTAAATTGTCATGTTCATTATGTACAGGTTCTAGTTCTCAACCAAGAAGGTGCAACAAAACTGATAAGGGACGTCGAAGCTGGACCGAATCTAAGGAGTCGTGCCTCATAACTTCATTGAAATCCTTGATCACCGATGGTTGGAGAAGTGATAACGGTTTTCGGGCTGGTTACTTGGGAAAGTTGGAGGAGGCAATGAAGATACGTTTTCCTAATACCGACTTACGGTGTCACGACCCACCCTCACTAACTGTAGTAACGATGGGTATAACCGTGACTCAGGAATAGAATATAGAAATGGATGAGAACATGGGTAATAACTCGAAGGTGAATATATGAAAAGTGCTTCAATGAATAAACTTTCGTGCACGAAATTTGGTACTGAGTATCCGATATCAAAATACATAAATCATTGATCAATACTTCTAGGAATACTGAATACTGAAAAGAGTGTTTGCAGCGGAAGTTGGATCATTTTCTAAGTCTACATGTATGAAGACATGTAAACCCCCAAGAGTTTATGCTATGAGTTCGACAAAACCATCGCTGAGCACTCCTCCTTGACATCACAGCTCAACCTGCACATTTATAAATACATGCAGGGCTGAGTACAAAAGTACTCAGTAGACACATGCCAAAATCGCAATCATACATATATAATTGTCATGCCATTGTAAGTGAAACATAGGGGTTTTGTTTCTAAAGAACCTATGTTCACTAAATCCTTTGTGATTCTTAAAATTCGACTGGCCAGTCTAAGTTCTGGAGTAATCAATCATATCTGTAATTTCTATGTGCCGGGAAGGTGGCCACCTTCCACGGACACCTTGACCGGCCAACCCGCTAAGATGACTCACGGTCCTTGTGTACACTAGTTCGAGTGGGGACGCTAACCCACTGGAACCCGAATTCGATTTCATAATCATAGCAGATATGTATCATACAAAACATAAAACATTTTATGGCAGACAATACTTGAAACATATTTTCAATTCAAAAGCTATTTGAAAAGAAATAACATAAATACGGATAAACACACATATTTTCTTTTAGTATAAGAAAGCCTACCTGAATAGCTTCCTTCGATAGGATCTGAATTCTTTCTCGTTTAGTATTTCCTTCTTCCGTAACCTTAATCGTAATTAAGAGGAAGATACTCCTTGTGAGTATATAATTTACTTCATCTAAATAAAATGAAATAATATTCTATTATTTCATTAATTATTCTAATTTCTTACTCGACTAATATTCGAGTATTTAAATTTTGTCTAGAGGTGTTGATTTCTCAAATCAACTATATTTCTTGGGTTCAAATTTTGATTATTACACTAAGTAATAATTATTGAGTATTAGTAATTAATTAAATTTCTAATTGAATAATTTGATCCTTAATTCAAATATTTCAATAAATTCTTATAGGGTGGAACAACCTTAATTAGTATACCTTAAGTAAAGTTATAATTTAATCAACTATTATGATAAAATCTAGTCTAATAAATTAATATTCTAAATTAAATAAAAATCTTATACTTGGACATAGTTCAAGTAATTTATCTATAAGAAATGATAACTAGCCCATAAGAAAATTTAATTAGATTAACCCATCATGGATATTTAATTTCAACCCACCTCAATTCTTTAATTATAGCCCAATTTCATAATTTAAATTGGCCTATATGATTTAATTAAATCGGCCCAACCAACAACTTATATATCTAGCCCATCAATTATAAATCTCGGCCCGTTTGAATGATATACTCGGCCCACAAGACTAATATTGACCCGGCCCATGATTAATTCTCAATCATCCTAACCCTTGCATACACACACACCCTCTCTCTCTCTTTCTCTTCGGTCTCTCTCCCTCTCCCTCTCATCGTTCTTCCTACAACGACAGCCGCCTACGCCCTTCTTCTTCGGACGGAAGAAATTCGCCGGAGCTCGCCTCTCTCTGTCACCACTGTTTCTCACTCTGCTCTCGGTCTCTGTTTTCTCTCTGTCTCCCTCTCTCTTCTCCAATCGCCTCTCTATCTCCATCTTTTGCCATCGCCGGCGCTGCTCTATGGCCGCCCATCTCTCTCACTCACCTGAGACTCTGTCTCTGCTCTCGATAATCTCTCTCTATTTCTCAATTGATTCTCGGTGCTCTCTGCAGTGATCGTGCTCTCTGCTCCCGATTCTCAGCAGGGCGATTGAATGGCGTGGAGCTTGCCGACGCTCTCCAAAGGTAGAATCTCTAAATCTAATTCTATTTCTAGACTTGTGGGTTCTAGATTTCACTTTACAGCTTTAATAATTCTTCAAATTTTCTTTTTTTTTTTTTTTTCTAATTCTCGGTTTCTATCTTAATTTCTCGATCAGATTTGTACACTTTTGCCTCATCTCGGTTTCTCCCTTCTCTTTGTTAATTTCAGGAAGGCAGAGCCTCTCCGGCTCAAAACTTCTCTCTCGATTCCCGCAGGACAGCGGAGCTCGACTGTAGTTCATCCGCAACAGCTCAAGGTAAAGCTCTCATCTTTACTTTATTTCAATCTCTAATTTTCGGTTGCTTATATTTAAATTTCAAGTTTCTAATACTCCTTAACCCCATTTTGATTTCTCAATATAAATAGACTACTGCCGTAAATTTCTCCTAGGTGAAACTCTAAATTATCATTCTCTCTTATATGTTTCAGCTTCTGTAACATAAGGTTTATCTCGCTGTGCTTTTGTTAATTCATGGTCATGTTCCTCTATTATATCTTCTTGTGAGGGTTGGAGTCCATAATTCTTAGCATATGTAGTAGCAGGTCCAAGCTCAAGGGCTCTATCCATAAGATCCTCCAAATCTGGCATAACGGCAGCAGTCTTGCTTGCTGAATCAAGTTCTTTTCTATTACCTATGGAAATTTCCTAAGTAGTAGTTTCACTAGAAAAATCCTTGCTTGACAGCTACTTCAGAAATATCTAAGCATCTGGAGGAGGCATCTAAGGATAAGTCTGCCCCTTGAGATCTTTCTGAATCAGCAAAACTTGGGGAATATGATGAGTGCTCGGTTATGGGTTAAGGGTGGTTTTAGGCATGAGATATATGTTCTATGCTTTATATATTAATTTCTTATGTCTATGTTTTGGTTATACTCTTGTGGTGGGATTTCTAAACTAGTTAGGAAAATATTCTAAATCTATTTTTATGTTTAACAATCAGGATGTATACCTATTTTTGATTGCTTGCACCTTTTTCTAAATTCTGTAAAAGAAATCAGAATCTGAAATGGATTTTCCTCCTATTTAGTTCTAGATGCTAACTTCTTTGTTCTAAAATATGAAAACGTGTCTAACTCTCTAAGTTATGTGGAGAGAAGGCATGAATATGAACTACATTTCAGTTTGTTATGTTCTTGAGAATGAGTTTTATATGTGGTTTGTTGATAATCTGATTGTTTTGGACTTTATGCTAAATTAACAAAAACTGAACGTTTGAGATTTGTTACCTCGTTTGTTTCTGGTTGAATTCTTGGCTCTGAATATTTTGGCAGAACCTCTCCCTGTGTTTCTCCGTGTTTGTTTGCTGAAATATTGGTTTTCTTTGTGGTGTGGTTTGAAGGAGTTCTATACTATATAAATAGGGAAAATAGGTAGGTTTCTTAGAGTAGATGGATTAGAGAAGACTGCTTAGAGTAGGCTGCTTTAATCAATGCTTCTTGCGTGTTCTACATGCCTTATTTCCCAAATTTTCAGCTTCTAGCACAGTTCCAAGGTTTATAGTTATTGACTTTATTGCATAGCTAATAGCATTAAATACTATTCATTTGCAGGGACATAAATGAATGGCAGCAACTTGTATTCTTCTTACATCGAGCCCAACGCCCACCTTCAATCTTTTCTTCTTTTCTTCTGATTTTTGGTAGACTGTAACAGTGTACCATTCCTTCATTTTCTTTTTTTTTATATGTTATCTTCTCTTATAGCACTATTGTAAAGGTATAAGAGGAGGTGATTGTTAAGTTTATGTTATTTACGATTTCTGAATCATGGACTCTACAAATGTCAAATTGTCAGCCCCACGTCCCTTTTGCTTTATTGTATCATAATGTATTCTTAAAGTAATATATATTGAACTATATAAATGCATACCATTTCTTAAGTTTTGTAAAAGTATGAATTCAGGACAGCTTGTAATATAAAGTTTCAAATCCTTATTATTTAGTTTCGTCTTTTGAATAACCTAATTAATTTCGAAACGAACTCACATAATATCTATCTTTACTCTAATAATCATGTTATGGACAAATAATAGTTACTAATATCGTTTAGCAAATTGATATTTTAAACTTTTATAACGAAATTTTCTTATCCCGATTTTCAATACATAAAACTATTAATAAAATAGCGGGACATTACATACGGTCTTCTCCACATATCAACAGTAAGCTATCTACATGGAAAAAGAACTACTATTTTCTGTCAAATATTCTAAGCCGTAGTGGAGTTGGTTTCAATGTAAACGAAAATTTCAAGATTGATCGCGAGGACGAGACATGGGAACCTATCACAAAGGTATTATGCTATTTTGTAAGTTTTCATATAAATAATTTATTTATAATATTAGCTAATTAATGAATACATTTGACGTAGACTGATCCTAATGCTCGCACAATGCGGTACAAACGTTGGCCGTACTATGATGAGTGGAAAGATGTATTTGGGAAGGATCGGGCGAATGGAGAGATGGCTGGGGATAGTGGTGAAGCTTGGAATGATGTTCGGAGCACAGATGATTTCATGGGAGATGGATTCAATGTAAACAATTACAATGTCAATTTAGATGATTTGGATGACACTGATGTTGCGGGTGAGAACATGTCTGCCACTGCTGCTAAATCATCTGGGGATCGTGATGGAAAACGTAAGAAGTCTAAGGCGAAAGACAAGATTTCGGGTGTTTGCGATATCTTGGTTGAGATTGGAAGAAAAGCCGATGAGAGGTTGGCCTCATTGGTTGATAGTCTTGCTTATGAGGACCATTTAGATAAAGCACTAGAGGGTTGCTATGAAGATCTTGCTACTATTCCCGATTTGAGCTTGGATGATCGTTTTGAGGTTTGTGGTATACTTGGGTCTCAAGCCGACAAATTGAAGATCTACAAAGGAATTCCATCTAGTGCAAGACCTCAATATGTCGCTTGGTTGCTGAAGACATATAAGAAATAAGTAATGGTGCTTAAGTATGAACATGAAACTCTTGACCTCAACTTGATGGTTTTTTTGATGTATATTAATGATATTTGTAGTTGGACGATTAGGCAATGTTTTGCGTATGGATAAGAACATGAAGCTTGTTAAAGATATTTAAGTACTATTCTCTATGGTGTTCTTATGTAGTTGTACTTAGGGGTGAACATTCAGGTATATGGTTCGAATTACCAAAAATCGAACCAAACCAAATTATAATTCGGATTGAAAAAAGTAACCAAACCAAAATAACTAAATTTATTTCGGTTTGGTTCGGGTTCGTTCAGTTTATCCAAATATTTTATTTAGTAATTAATTCCGTTCAATTTTAAGAATATTTAATTATTAAAATATAATCATATATATATTTAATAGTTTTTATGTACTAAAAAAAGTTTTGACATGGTATTGGAACTAATTATATATATATATAATATCAGTCAAATATCATATATATATATATATATATATATATTAAATCAATTATTTACTAAAATATAATATCATATATATATATAATCAATTTTATGTACTAATTTCGTTCACTGTTTTGTATTGGAACTTTATGGTATTGGAGTATAACAACATTATGATCCCACATTAGTTTTGCATTGGTTGGTTATGGTGAAAGTGTAATAAATATCATGCAATGTTGTCGCAGACTTTTTATAAAATATTTTTTTTACGTGAACATACATCAGCGTTCACTTAAATTTAACGGTCGCTGACTTTTATAAAATGGCATTTGACCAAATTTTACGACCATATCAGTCAGCGAACGCTGACTTTACACAGACGATGAGTGCAAAGTAACAACATTATGATATACGCGGACGCCAACTCACCGCGATCGCTGACTGTAGTATACGTTTTTATTAAAAACACTTCATGAGGTATAAATTATTCAGCCTCTTTAGATTCTCCATTCTTAACAACTCTTCCACCTTACAACTAATTTTCTTACAGTTTCTCCATCTACAATCTTATACTTTCAAGATTTATAATTGTATCCACATTCTTCGAAACAAGCTACACATTTATATCTTCACACACATCTTCTCCCACCTTTATATCTTCTCCCACATCTATAATTCCTAGTTGTTTATCTTCTTGTCTACAAGGTGTTTGTTAAAATACTTATGGGTCGAAAACGCACCAAACACACGGAGATTGAAGAAGGGGTCGAACAACAAGAAGATATGGCGGAAGAAGATGCTATTCGTGAGGATTTCGAAGGAAATGGAGATGAAGGCCCATTGTATTCTCCAATGGAAGGTACTTTGTATCATCGATTGGTGTCTAAAACTACTACTCCTCCCCGAAGTTTAGATTGGAATCTTTTAGAAAGTTTATGAGTTAAAAATAAGGTTATGATATTGTTGGACAGAATGCATTGTGGGAAGCTCAAAATCAACAATGGAAATCCCTTCAAAGATTATTAGAGCAACAAAACAAATGTCTTGAAGAATTGCAAAAGGAGTGAAAATCTTGGAGCACAGACATGCATGGAGCCTCACAAAATCAACCTCCTCCGCCGTAAGGGTATTTGGTTGATGATTTTATATCTTAACAAAATATGGGAATGTTTTATTGGTATGTAAGTATGAGTAGACAAGATGATGTTTTTGGGAAACTTTGTATTTTGAAATTAGTAGGCCAAATTGACTATATTTGATATATGTACTTTAACTTTGTTCTAAAATGTACTCATCTTATCCGGTTTCCAACTATATCATGCAATTATTGACTATAGCTTGATTATTGTATTCTTCTATTGCAGAAAGCTATTTTGAGATTGTGTAGGGTTGATATCTTGATATACTATAATGCTTAAATGTTAGAAGTAATACGCAAATTATTTAGATTAGCACTTCTTGGAAATTACAATACGCTACATAATATTAATACTTAAACTACATTGTGCTACTTCTAGAGTTGGAAATACTTAAAACAGTGCTTGAGATAACACATAAGCCATAACCTACTTCTTCAACCATGGACTCGAAGATGCACATGAACTGTTATCATGTTGCTTTGAGCTTTGACTTGACGAGTGCTTGTTTTTCCCGTTGCGTGCCGAAGCTTGGACTCGCTCCATATGGGCCATAGTGCTAGAATGTTGATCAGGAGCTATGTAACCATCCGGGAATAATTCTCGTTTTGCCTTTGGATTTAGAATGGCCATGACTTCTTCGTCATATTCTTCTTCAACATAAGTGTCTGCCCCATATGGTATTAAGGTTTGAGAATCGTTTTCATCTGGAACCCAAAATAACCTATCCAAATTGTTCCACTCAGGTTCACCCATACGATAGTAAGCTTTTGCAAAATCATCCTCCTACATATACAAATATATTTGTAAATAATTATATCGTGCATAAAGTAATATCATTTACAAGTCTGCATGAAAGAGCTTTAGTAGACCAAGGAAATTACCTCAAAGAGCTTTAGCCAAACAGAACGTTTAGCTTCAACGATCTTATAACGATGCCAATACGTGCCCGGTGCCCGAAGGATTTTTTTGAACGCATGGTATCGCTTAACTAGCATTTCCACTTTTTCACATGCAATTTCCCACGTCAAACCTATACAACAATATTTGTTGACGTCGTCAATAGCTTTCTGTAAAACGTAGTCAGGGATAGTCGGAGCTTGCCAACCAATATCTTTTTTATACATGACAAGCATACTAATGAAGAATCTATCGTTATCCTTAATCCAAGAACCTTCATAGAAGTAGTATTCTTGAGTTGGAATAATGGGATTTGACATGCTATTGTGGAGAGATATTGGTAAAAAGTAAAAATAATTTTCAAGATGGTTCGTATCAAGTATGGATAAGTAGTTAACAATAGTAGTTTTATAAAGAAAGGATGGTAGACATTGTTGCCTTCAATAGTTTGGAACTATTGAGGTTTCCTCACTAATAAAAAAGATACTTGTTTGACTGACAACTCAAATATTTTTCATAGTTATCTTCATCCGTGACATTTTGATTCATTGAGATGTCCTTAGTCTTTTCAATAATATGGGGTAGCTACTATTGATCTTGTGAACTTTTTTTCTATTAAATTGACCTATTCACTACATTTGAGTGAAATGGCAAGAACTTTTGAGATGACAACTCCAAATAAAGCTATTGAACATGTGAAATTATTTATTCAAATTGTCCTATTGATTTGATATGAGTGAAATGACAACAGTTTTTGAGATGACAACTCCAATATTACTATTGAACATGTGAAATTATGATTAGTGGATGGATGTATTTCATTGAGGTGTGTGGAAAAGAGGCATCGATACATATGTATCATTACAAGTAAATAACAATACACTATTGAACAATATTGATACTCATTACACAAAGGTTCATGACATCAAAATATTACATTAAAAGAGTCAATACGAAATAGCTCCAATACATAGATTGCATAATGATAACAAGCAAGACATGATGTTTACCAAAACCAGCAATGCATCGTACTACAGCTTGGATGAAATGATCAACCCTATTAAAACACCGAGAACAAATATTACAAAGGCCATAAATCCTAGGGTGATTTGAATTTCCAAATCATATATTGTTTCAGACCGGCGGTGAAGATATTCATCTTACCTGCTCCACACACACATTCGGGGAATAATTTGGATTCCTCCTTTGGGTTCTCCATTAACCTGTCCATGTTAAACATTCATCACAAAACAAAATCATATATTGTTTCAAAATCCACACATAGAGCTGTTCAAGGCTTTGTTTCATGACAATCAACACATGTAAATAATTAGAAACATAACCATTCTTCGAAACACCAAGAATTAGACACTTACAAATCAAACGTTTTTTGTATCATCAATACAGCCACACAAAATTTAGAATACTAAAAATCTTATCGTGCATTATATCCCTGCCACATCTCCATGGCCAGAATGTCTCTTGCATTTGTCCATGCCACTGATGCTTCGACCATCTCGATTACATCATCAACTTGCTCGCTATGGTTATCCTCATTATCATTCTCATCAACCAGCAATTCAATTGGGTCAATCTGCATCTGACTCCGGATGAAATTATGAAGTAAAAAACAACACATGATTAACTTCATTTGGATCTTGAGTGGATAGAACGCTGGGGATCTTAAGATACCCCATCGCTTCTTGATAACACCGAATGCACGCCCGATCACATTCCTTGCTCTACTATGTCTCAGGTTAAATAATTCTTGTGGGTTCTTCGGTCTAGCACTATCCGGTCCCCACTCCTTTAAATGGTATCTAACTCCTTTATAAGGAGTTAGAAAACCTTCTGCGTTTGCATACCCATTATCACATAGGTAGTAGAATCCTAATACGTAAATTACATTGCATAAGAATCTATAAAAAAATTATAAATGGAATGTATTTAGTAATGAATTTGTACCCCTTGGCACCTTCAAGCCTAAGTCCCTGTTGACCGCATCTCGTAATACTCTCCCATCCGCGGCAGATCCTTCCCAACCCGTCAACATGTAAATAAATTTCAAATCCCTATCGCATACTGCTAGAGTATTTGTCGATATTTCACCCTTACGGGTCCTATATCTAGGTTTATCGCGTGGGGGAACAATGACATTAATATAGGTGTCATCTATAGCTCCTAAGCAACCCTAAAAGAAAAAATTATGGGAACACTTGTCAATTAATATCTTTTATTTCTATATTTTCCATATTTGAATAATAAATATTACCTTAAACCATTTCCAACGTGAATCATCGCAGTCGTCAGGCACAGCAATAGGTTTGGCAATAAACAATTTGTGCAGTTTTAATATGGAATTTAGTACCATATGTGTGTACCGAAAGGTTGTTTGGCCAGAACGGGAAAAATCAAATGCTACGCTGCCATTTTTTTTATGATGTGCTAAAATTCCAATGAATGTGGCAACTTGTTCTTCTACGGTCACATATCTACTATCACTTAACCCTCCAAGTTCTTTTAAAATCCTACATAGTCTACCAAATGTATTTCTATCCATTCTTAAATTTATTACACAATTAGCATCACTTGCTTTCACTAACCTATTCAAATGATAAACTTGACTGTGGATTCTTTCAATCATGTTATATGTGTCATTGCCAATTTGATTTCGCTTTCTTTTTCTACTCAACAGTTCCATTAATAAATCTGTAACTACACACAATTGGAGCATGTACAAATTTATAATTTCAATTATCATTATTATTATATGCGCATTTCTTCTCCTATTTCTCATCGTTGCGTAATCCTAAAACGTAAGGGGGTGAAAATATGAGAGAAGTTTGTTGTGTCTTTGCTGCTGAAACATTGGAAAAAAGGAAATGTATACACAAGTCATGTATACAATAATTAAACATTTCAATTTATGACAATTTTTCCATATTAAAAAACATGTACAATAATTATACATTTCAACACTTTCAATAAGCTTTGCATATACAAGCATGTATACAAGGAACACAATGAAAGGAAATCGACGGTGTTCACGAGGAGTACGTCCCCACACCCCCAATATTTACATGACTAACATGGCCAATCCAATATTAAGATCAAGAACAGGGTTATTTTTTATACAAGCAACACAAAGAGGGGCATTCAATAAAACACGTTGTAGTCCAAAAGATACACATATATAAATGCTGAAAATAGAAGCAAAAAATGTTGGACAAATATAACCATGTATATCCATCTATACAACCAACACATATAGGCTAAAATGAAGACATATATACTCTTTTATAGACATAATAAATTGCATTCATACTAGCAATATAAAAGATAATTCTGTGCAATAAAAATCAACATATATAACACAAATCAACCCCTGGTTTGTAAAAGACAGTTCTGTGCAATAAAATTAGAATGCTTTAGTTTGAGACACAATTCAATTCAGCCCAGGTTTTAAAGAAAACAAAAAATTGAAAACCCATGTACACAGCCAATTGTATACATAAAAATAGAAATTTAAATTTCAAGTTCATCAGTCTTTTAAACCCATCAGACAAGAGTTTATTACACCAAATCATCTAATTTCGTTTTCATTTGAACATCTGATATACAATTTACAGACATGTGAGAGAAGACAACCATTTCTATTTTAAAAAAAATACAAAAACAAACAGTAAAACCCTATACTTGTCGCACAAATCACAAATCAAAACAATATTAAATACTTCGGTTGCAATCTTACCTTTTGTTCACTATGCGATAAATTACACTTCGATTTGTTGCAGATGGACTTCAAACATAGAAGACTCGGCTACAATTGCAAAGTCTCACGATTTTTAAATGTATAAAGCGAGGTAAACGGAGAAAGGAATGACTATTGTTGGGTTCAAGAATACATTACATTTCCTGGTCAGAACTCTCCCTCTGCAATGTAGTACCGCCGAATCGAACTAGGGTTTAGACGAGATAGGAGCCGAAAGGTATTTTTCGTCGAGAAGGATGTTATAATCGGGTTTCAGAAATGAGAGCTTCAATTTGCTTCGAGGGTATAATTGTCCGTGAAGTTTAGCCCTTCTTTTACTGTTGGGCTGGGACATATTTAATATCACCTATTTTGATGGATTATAAACCCTCATCAACTAGAAGGATTTTTCGGGCTTGGATTGTAAACACGGGCCATCTTAATTCCTACATTTGCAACCAAACAAGAGATGAAGCAAGATGAT
This sequence comes from Leonotis leonurus, assembly GCA_026898415.1. Lineage (NCBI taxonomy): Eukaryota > Viridiplantae > Streptophyta > Magnoliopsida > Lamiales > Lamiaceae > Leonotis > Leonotis leonurus. The sequence goes on from JAPKLX010000099.1 coordinate 186,538, forward strand.
TTTAGCCCAACCTGCTTCATCTTACGTACCAATTAATGCAGCCTAAGTATGCAGTGCGGAAGTAGTGGTTTGAAAGCTTACTTGTTTATCAGAAAAACTTAATGTTGTAGATCAAGTTTGCTATTAATCAGTATTCAGTAAATGCAATATAGTGTTAGAGAATAAATACTGAAAGTAAATAGAGAAGACACTGATTTTGGTTTGTGTGGTTCGGAGATAAAAACTCCTACGTCCACGTGTCTCGATGTGAATCGAGAGTTTCCAACTAAATGGAGTGGTGTCTTACAGTGATCAACTTTTGAAGGTTAGATGAACAATGAAGTCTGATCACTTCTAGCTATGAACTAAATCTAAGTTAGATCTATTCTTCGGTTACAGATTTGTATCGCTAAGAACACACTAGTGGATGTCCAGTGAGTGCATAAGTGTTCTAATCTGAAAGCTTGAGTGTAGAAGAAAGCTTGAGAGCGATAGAGAGTTTGAGCATATGAAAGCTTGGTAACCGGTGTTTGAAGCATTTAAAGTAGTGGGGTATTTATAGGATACTCTCATAAATATATCCGTTGTGAGAGAGACCTTCGTCCGTAGCATTTGAAATTCTTTCGGTTGGAGTCATCGTCCTTTTTACCATTTTTTGTGTCTGCAACAAGATCTTGCTTCACCTATTAAGATCTTTTTCAGGAGTGGTAATGCCTATAGAGATAGCATAGTACTCAGTGGCGAGCTCTAAAATAAGACTAAGGTCCATATTTCAGATTGGACTTAATACATCTTCGAGGGAAGATTTTGGAATTTGAATCAAAACCCTTATAAATATTTTTCAACAAATACTACTTCGTGCATGTATACAAAAATTTAGTTTATAAATAAAATAGGTATCCACTTTGGATTTTGGCAAATTAATAGTATCCAATGAATGTATGTTAATTTCATATTAGCTAGATATTCCAAACGGACTATATTTATTGAGTGCCATTAGACATGTAATCGAATCAAATAATTTTGTTCGATTCAATATTCAATTTAAAATTTGTTGATTCGAATTTGAATTGTAGTAATTCGAATTCATATACAAATAGTTTTTTTTTATTCGATTTGTATTCAAATACAAATCAAATATTATTATATTCGATTTGATAATCGTAAGCGTTCGAATAAATATATAAATAATATATTTATATATTAATATTTATATTTATATAAATATATAAATGTATATTTACATATAATTTTTCTAATGTAAAAACTATTTTGTTTATTAAAAAATAAATTTCAATATAATTTTTAATTGTTGTTATAGCAAGATTTTAAATTGAATATTAACGAAATTAACAACATTATTCACGTATATAATTACACTAAATCGATTTTGTGCTTTTAGTTTTGTTTGATTATTTTAGATAAATGATGTACATTACCATCTTGAAGGTAAGATTTTAATATTATAATTTAGATATTTGTTTAAGGAAATTTTATGATTTTACGGATTAATTAATTACTAAAAATCTTGATTTTATTAGTAGATTTCTTTGGAATTTAGTTCCAAAATATTATTATTATGAATTTAATATTATGAAGCGGTGTGGATTTAATTTATCACATTAAATTCTGCTCCTTTTCTTCGTGTTCATATATATATATATATATATATATATATATATATCATTTCACTAAACATAACCAGAGCAGACAAAGTGAAATGCCAATATTTTCCAACAAAGAAAATTGCTCAAACAATACAAAAAAGATGCATTCACTGCATTTCCATTTCAACTAAAACAAACCATAAGCATTGAATGTATAGATGAATATATTCCCACTTCAGACGCACCACTTGGAAATTATGCTCCATCAATTCTCCAAGCGGCAACAATCTGACGACAGTCTCACGAGATGTAATGGTCGGCTTCTTGTTGTTGCGAGTTAGACACGCCGCCTCTTGTTCCTCTTGCAGCGGCGCCGGTTTCCTTGGGCAGTTTCTGGACGGCAATGCCATGCTTCTTCTCTCCCTTGGTTGATGAATTAAGGTTTGTTGGAAGGATACTTGAATTTTATGAAACTGCTTTATAAATGGTTATTAAAAGTCATTACTGAAACCTTCTTTTTAGATATTATATTGATAATATATCAGCCTTTTTAGGTCTATGAAATTCCTTGCGAGTCCTAAACAAGGCCTGATTAGAGTGTGAATAAATGGGGTACTGGGCTGGATTTGTAGGCCCAATTAGAATTTACTTGTTTTAAACCCAATTTGTTAAATCTAAATCTAGAAAAATAAATGGGAAAAAGACGGGCCGGTCCATTATGACCAAATGTTGGGCAAAAAAAACCATCAAAAAAACTTATTATTGTAGAGGCCCAAATTACAAGTGAATGGACAAAAAAGTACTCCCTCCTTCCCCATCTCTCTCTCTCACTCAGCCGCACCCTCTAGAATGGAAACTCCCAGATCACTCAAAAAATTTCTTCCCCCCTCTCTCTCTCTCACTCAGCCGCACCCTCTCTCGGTATCTCATTCACTGCCACCTTCTCTTTCCCTCCAGTCCGCCGCCGCTGGACATGCTATCCGGCCACCGCAGCCTCGTCGCCGCCCACGCTGCGACAGATCTGCCCTCTTCAAGCTGCCGCCCACACCGTGATAGATCTGCTCCTCTTCAACACGCCATGATTGCTGCCTTCGCCGCTGCGGCGCCGCGCCTCATCCTCCGACGCTGCCGCTAGCCAGCGAGGCGGCGCAGATCTCCCCCTGCCCTCTATTGCGCAGATCTGCCCCTGCCCTCTAATATGTATATGTTTGTTGTAGGCGATGAGAAATCCCATAGAAATCTCCTTCAACTTGAGGTTTCTCAATTACAAGCAACAACGCAAGCAGATTCCATTCATTAATTGGGTGATAATGGTTTTAGCACAGAATTTAGTCGCAAGCTTTCTTCAATGGTGCATTTAATGCAGTGGTTCATTACTTATGTGCTGATGGTTCATTATGTCTGATGTAATGGTTCATGTTATCAAGCTAGATGGTTCATTACCTCTGTATTGATGGTTCACTATGTCTGATGTAATGGTTCATGACATCAAGCTAGATGGTTCATTACATCTGTTCTTATGGTTCACAATGTCTGATGTAATGGTTCATGTCATCAAGCTAGATGGTTCATTACCTCTGTTCTTATGGTTAACAATGTCTGATGTAATGGTTCATGTCATCAAGCTAGATGGTTCATTACCTCTACTGATGGTTCATTATGCATCTCTCTCTCTCTCTCTCTCTCTTTCTCTCTCTCCCTCTGCCACCACCCTTTGCCTCGTTGCCGTTGCCGCCGGTCGCCACCACCGGCCACCGGTCACCGACAGCAGCTGCTGGTAGCCGGTCGCCGGATTCCGCCGCCGGTCACCGGCCGCCGGCAGCAGCAGTTGGCCGCCGGCAACCGCCGCCGGTCGCCGGAGACCGGCGCCGGATTCCGCCGCCGCCATCGCTGCCACCACCTGTATGTCACCACACCCTTAAAAAAATAATTAATTAGTTAATAAGGGTAAAATAGGGAACACCCTTAATATATTTGGATTTTTTTGAACAAAAGTGCATTAGAATGGACCTACTTGACAATGAGAAAAAATGGTGGTTTTTTTTGCCTACAAGTTCACCCAGGTGGACCTTATAGACATTAATCCAAAATAAATTGAGTGTTATTTGATTCGATGCATGTTTTTATATTAGAAGCACTTTTAATTAAGCCAAAAGAAAAATAAATAGGCTGTCGTTTAGTTTAATATTGCTAAATTAAGGGTCATGTAGTATCAAATTGCAACTAATTGAAAAATATATAAATGGGATAATAGTTAATTGTCCCCTAAGCTCATTGTATTGTTTTGTTCAATCTTGCCATACTTTACCATTGTTATATATATAATTATGTGAAAGCACAATAAGCATGGGTGGATTAATACCTTGTCTTGATCAAATTCATTAGAATTAGAATTACATATAATATAATATAAAATCATGATTTGGCTCTACTGCAAGCAATGTACTGATGTTGTCTTCAATGATCGATGCTTGATGGACTTTAATTTGTCCCTAACACTGCTAATTAGCAAATAATTATTAGAGAGAAAAAATAAAATATATTTTTAATTTCAATATCTAGAAATTAATCTCTAGAACATCGGCCGTCTTCAAAGTACACATTGTGTGTGATATTTCAAACAGAAATCGTCAAAAGTACAGCTAGCCATTAATTAATATCAAAGCATAGCAAGACTTATGTAATGTAATGTTTAAGATTTGATGTTTACAATATTTTTAAATTATTTTTTTATACATATTTACATTTTTTTTCTATACATGCATGTACGGGCTTCATGTACGAGTTAAGATAAGCTGGAAATTACTTTGGCATCGATATATATAAAACAAGAACAATGACATGAAGTAGCCAGTTCTTGTATTTTTGCATTGAACCATCATATCATATATCCACACTTTTATATGCTTATTTCATCGATCCATATTTTATTCCATATATTTAGTTTACTGTAATTAATTCAGAAAGTACTGCATGCAGTGGCGTAGCCAATGTGGTGCAATGGGGGTACAACTGTACCCCCAATTTTTTTTATTATTAGTATTGATTTTTATTAAAAAAAGTATAACTTTCTACTGACAATTAATTAGCAGTGACAATTCAATTTATCAATCTCAGCCATCACCGTCAAGATGTCACATGGATTTTGCATATTAGAATCAATTTCTTCTTCCCCAATTGAAATCTCTTCTTTCCTAATTGAAATACAAACACATCACACGCCATTGCAGTCTTCCCTTTATGTTTTTTCTTTCACAAATCGCGAGCAAAAAATATCAAACAAAAAGCAAGACAAATTACAATCATTCAATATTTAATTTTAAGGTCATATTAATTTTTTTTTTTTGATCAGTAATAATTAAGTGATATGCAATATTTCAATTTGAATTTGTGGTTAGATTGATTTTAATCAAAATTTATATTTATATATTGAATATAGGAGATAGAAGAGTAATTCACCTAAATCAAAAAAGACAATAGGAATGACAAATCAACTAAAAATTCAGCAATTTATATTCAAGGAAATGAAATCTCAATGATGTTCATCTTATTCACCTATAGATAGTGCAAATCCTTTTAGTGCTAGTGTAAGATTCCCCTCAAGCTCAATAAAATGCTATGAATATCAATTTTTTAAACTTATATTTATATTATTATGTATTTTTCGCACCCCCAAATTAAAAATCCTGGCTACGCCACTGACTGCATGCAATAACTTTATGTCATCTTCAAGCTTGATGCTTATTAAATACCCTAAAACATGCTTAAAACAGCAGAGATTTTAATGATCCCTACTGTGTCACAATCATCGTTTTCTAATCATGCATGTTCTTCACGTGGAGCCAAACCTCTTTGCAGATTCTATTTTAATAACATTGCTCGAAATATGACAGTTCACTCTTAACAAGACCTTGATTTAAATTTTTATCCAAAATATGCATCCAAAGACCAAGTCCTATGTTTCAAGCTAATGCCTCATCTCATGACAAATGAAGGAGGCAATGTAGGAGACCAACACAACAATAAAAATCACAAAAATAAAAATCGATGCCGGCCACAACAATAATCCAATAAAATTTAATAACAAAAAACAATTTTGTACAATAATCTTAAATTCTTTTCCCTTCTATCTCTTTCCCTATCTCAACGTCCCTATTAGAAAAACCCTTCCCACAAATCAAAACATCATACACCAATTAAACTTCCCACTCTTGTTCTAGTAATTCCCAACCGAAGACTTCTTCTTCCTCTTCCTCTTCCGCATGGACACCGAAAAGCAAGGCAATTCCGAGGCTTCTAGCAAAGAAAGCGATAACCAAGCCGAGAAAAAACCGAGCAACGAGGATGCCACCGGTGTCGGAAGATCATACGAGTGCACCTTCTGTAAGCGTGGCTTCACCAACGCACAAGCCCTAGGAGGTCATATGAATATCCACAGAAAGGACAAAGCCAAGGCCAAGCAGAAGAATCAAGAGGAGATGTCGAATAAATCGAATTCAGGGTATCCACCGCAGGTTCTAAATGATGATCATCAGCTGCAAAGAGGGATTATTCCTAGGGTTGTGGAAGGAGAGAGAAACTATCAAGTGTACATGCCCTCACCAAACCCTAGTTTCCAAAGTGGGAACCTTTTGCCCTTATGGAGGCCCAATTACGGGGTCCAGATCGAGCCGAATTTGAGCCTTCAGATCGGGGCATCGGCCCCTTGTGATAAGGGAGGAGAAGGAGGGGATGTGGATAGTAATGTTAAGGAGAATGAAGTGGATTTGGAGCTTCGCCTTGGCAACCAACCGTGATCGATCATCAAGTTTTCAACGATGATGATCCTAATAATTGTGGTGTATAGAAGTGAGTCTTATTTCTAATATATATCTTTATTGTTAATTTATTGGGATTTATAAGGATATAATTTGTGTTTATGTTTTGATCAATTTGCATATTCATATGTTGTTGGGGAATTTGTATTAGTGCATGCTAGGGGAGAAGTTAACTATACATAAAGGGGGATAAAGCACAAGTAGTATAAATTGTTCTCAGTTCATTTGAGAATTTGAAGCCATTTTTATTTCTTTGGTATAGACGTTTAGCTATATACATGAACATTAATTGAAACTGCCTCTTTCTATTAATATGCATTTTGCAGTCGTAATACGATCGAGGAGTATGGTTATTAATTTATAACAGTTACTTTGATGTGTAAAGAAAGAATTTTACTTGCTTATAATTAATCATATACATCCATCTCAAGCCATTTCTTGTTCATTCTTGGAATTTCTGTTGGCTGTATTATACCATCAAAGATACGGTTCCCTCTCTCTCTCTCACGAATACACAAGGTCAGTTTTATGCATTTTACATTGAGTTAATTATAAAGAATAGCTAAACACATTGTGAAAGACAAATATTAATCACCAATATAACACTATTTAAATTCTAGTCATTTTCTTTGTAAATTGTCATAAATATCATTTTAGTTAAAATGGTAATTTTTTATTTTTCACATGTTGAGTACGAATTTTGTATACTAAGTATTAATATACCTTTCATACTAATCTATTATGAATTAGACAATTTACGTATGAATGGCATGGACCATGAAAATTATATCATTTCATACGTTTCATACCAAATAAGACCACTCATACATAAATACAAAAACATAAAATTTTGTCAAATTACATCTCTCCATTGTGCTACCACTCAAAAACATGAAATTTGTCAAATTACATCTCTCCATTGTGCTATGTCGCTGGTGGTTGGAGTCGGGAAGTGGGGAGGGGATGGGTGCGCCAAGGTGTGCAGTACAGTAGGGGAATGGTTACGCGGAGGGGATGGGTGGTGGTGGGTTGCGCCGAGGAGATGGATTCGCAGAGATTTGCAGCAGCAGTGGGAAGGGGATGGGCGGTGCGGAGTGGGGATGAGCGTGGTGGCGCGCGGTGGGGATGGGAGCGGTGCTGTTGTGCGGTTGTAGTGGGGATAGGGATGACAGCACTATGTGGTGGCACGCTATGGGTACGCAGAGGTGTGTGGTGGATGTGATGGATGGGTACGCGGGGGAGGTTATCAGCGGTAGTGGGGAGGGAATGGATGCGTGGAGCTGTGCGGTGGTTGCGGGGGATGGGTGTGCAGGCGGTGGAGGTGGTTATAACCGGCGGTGTAAATTTTGATAAGTGCGACATAAATTGGGAGATTGATTATGAGAGTGAGATTACGGTTTTGAATTATAAATTTTTATTTAAAAAACTAGTTAATAGTTAAAATGGTAATTACAAGATATTGAAAAGGATATTTTTGAACAAAATAAATAGAAATTGCTAGAATTTAAATAGTGTTATGTTGGTGACTAATGTCTTTCACTATGTTCTTTGACTAGTTTTTATTTTGCCTCTTTTACATTTCGGTTATGCTCTGTTTGAGACATAAATTTATCCCTCTAAAATGAGGGATAAGAGTATAATTACCTTTCAAATTCCTTCATTTTTATCTCTCCTATATAAATTATAATTTCATCACGTTTTTTTCTCATTCATCCCACTCTAAGGAAGGATAATATTATCACTCTAAATTTGAATTGATAATATTATCCCTCTTAGAGTGGGATGAAAGAGAAAAAAACGATTAAATTATAAATTTAGATAGGGGAGATGAATAAAAAGAAATAATTTAAAGAGTAATTATACTCTTATCGACCTCTTATTTGGATGGATAAATTTATCCCTTAAGATTGTGTTCTCTTCGAGAGATAAATTTATCCCATGAAAATGTAGGATAAAAATATAATTAGTCTTTAAATCCTTTTTTTTAATTCATATCTCCTACCTAAATTATTAATTTATCATTGTTTTTCTCATTTATCCCACTTTAAGAATGGATAATATTACCAATTCAAATTTGGATGGATAATATTATCCCTCCTTAAAGTGTGACGAATGAGAAAAATAATGATGAATTTATAATTTAGATAGGAGGTATATATAAAAAAAGAAGGGATTTAAAGGCTAAATATACTTTTATCCCACATTTTCATGAGTTAAATTTATCACTCAAAAATAACACAATCTAAAGAGAACAAAACCCTCGGATAAAAAGGTTTTTTTGCAAATGAAAAGTAACACTAAAAGAAAACATACATTCAATGATAGTAAAATTGCATTAATATACCGTTAATATTGACATTTAACTAGAGAAACAATAATGAGAGGTGATGACGGGTAAAAAATTATGTCACTAGAAGTTATTAGTGATAAAATTTGAACTTTTAACTATAAATTTTACTCACTAAACCTATATTTTTACATTTAGTGAGGGTATATATCACTTTTTTAATACTTATATATGTCACTAAATGTCGTTTTTTTTTGTAGTGTAATGTGTTTTTTGTATAATTTTATACTATATTTGGTACCTAAAATACGATATTTATCTTATGATAATTACCCTACAATTAGAATAATTATAAAGTAATTATTAAGTGATTGAGTTTCGATACCAAACATATTTAAACTTGTGAGTAGTCACTTTGAAAGAACTCTTGGTGCCTCTAGCCCATTTTATAGCTCCTCGATCGCCCGCGGTAGGCGATACATGTTTAGGCTTATAATAATTGTCGTTACCTGGTTTCATTTGACATGTTAGATAAAATAATCTAAGATTAAAGAAAAAAAAAGTAAAATGTGTGATTAGTTGATGAGATTATTCTATTTTAGGAGAAGGTATGGTTGAATAAGAAATAATGGAAAAGTGTCAAATTTTCGGGCTTTATTAATCTTAAGGGTCTGTGTTTCATAAACTTGGATAATAAATAGTTGCTTAAGCCAATATAAGTAAGTAATTTTGGGTTTAACTAGCATCTTCTATCATTACTAATTCGGACGTCTAAAATAATAGGGTTTCATATATCTAAAATGATCGATAGGGTTCGATTGAGGGAGAAGTAGAACTAATGCGTTTTTTGTTTTCAAATATTCCTTTTTTATGATCTGAGTAAATCATAATTGATACTCCATTTGTCCCGCTACATGTAGTGATGTTTTCTTATTGGTCCGTTTCATTAAAAGTGGTCAATTTTCTAAAAAGGAAAAAAGTTTTACCTTTAAAATACATATCTCTTACTTTTTTAAAATATCACGCTTTACTTTCTTAATTTTAGTGTTAAAATTCATATGGCCGCATTTAGCAAGACGAAAGGAGCTAAGTGGAACGTTACAGGTACGAACATTAATAAAAAGGAAATACATGCATTAAGATTTTAAGGCTTTTTCCCATGTCAATATAAAAATTTGAAATAAATTTTATTTTTAACACCGAGTCTAAAAAAAGTTTACAAATACATAAACTTAATATACTGCGTGTTTTTATTTGAATTTATAAATTAAAGACCAATATAGTTTTAATGTCGAATTCAGAAGTATCTAGATATCTTTTTCTTGTTGTGCTACGTGCATAAAACGTACGAAAAATCAAATTAACAATGTTGTTCTCATTAATTCAATGTAAACAACATCATTATTAGATTGTTCTCATTTAGCGTATGACCATTATATTCTCCGATATATATATTATGAAGAATGAAAATAACATTAATATTGTTTGATTTTTCTGGTACGTTTTGTTTATGTAGATAATTTTGAGTTCCATTTAAACATTATATTAGGGGTGTTAATTTAAAAATCCGGGCCATAAAATAGACAATATAATTCGTGTATTTATAAATATTTTCTTAAGCTCCTGTTAGAAAATAAAATATAAATTACAAATTCATGTATTTATAGGCAAAAATTCCAAATTTTAACGACAACGCCATGGAAGACCTTTAAGGGACACTAACCTAAGCACACTTAAAAAGTTGACGCTTTTATTTCATTATGAAGAAAATCTTCAATATCAACATGACATGTAAGTAGGGATGGTAATTTTGTCCAGCCCGATCCAAACTTATGGATGCCCGACAACACTTAAATAGACTAGTCACATTACAAAGACTAACTAGAACATATAAATCTGACCAAAGTCGAGGGTTTGGTTTCTATTGGCATTTAACTGCCTCAATCACGTCTCCTCTTACAAATGCCCAATAATTTTTTTTGAAAATTAAATAGGAGAAACCATTTGGTCTAGGGCAATAATAATCTCAAAATCCGCATTACGATGTCCTCATACATGATTCGAGCTCCTACCGCCCCATCCCATTTCTCAATCCCTAATTCGAACTCAACCTAGTGTTGTACAGGTATGGTGTTGAATTTTAGAAGAAGAGTGTCCAAAGCGCTGCACCACTCCAATACCTCCTCCAGTTCCACAAAATGAGCCTACATTCAGCTATCCAGTTTGTATGGGTCCATTAGTTCAAGAGAGGACGACAAAGTGCAGTGCTGTCACATTTTCTGCCAGGAATGCATCAGAGCTTCTATTTCTGCTCAAGGAAAATGTCCTACCTGCCTTAGAAAAACAACTTTGAAAGACATTATTAGAGTTTACCTTCCAGCAAGTTCTTGAGCTTTCTGTAAGTTTCTTTCTCTCTGTTATGGATACCGGTCTATTTAGAACTCCCTAACCTATTACGCACATATTCACTTGAAATGGTCAAGAATACGAACACTACATGCTATGTTCTTTTCTTGAATATATTTACATGAGAGGAAATCATTTGCACATTTTTAAATTTGCTGTTATGGTCAAGGTGACGGAAAGAATGTGGTAGATGTGAATATGGCGGGGCGGGTCGACGCAGAAGCTGTTGTTGTTCCAACTCCACCATGATAAACCTTAACAAATTAATTATCCTTTTTAAAATCTCGAACAAGTGGTTATTATTATGCATAACTTAAGACAGCTCCGAACTCACCACAACACAATACATATAACATGATCTTATAGTATTACATGGAGCTGAGATGCTCAAAGTTGACATCAAATTATATTATAGTCAAAGTTGACATCAGATTATATTATAGTGGCAGAAATTTATTTGATGTTCCAGCATACTAAATACTTGATTTTGTTGCAGCAAAATAGAGGAAACCACAAGTGTAGATTACAACATCAATCACTAACAGAGATAGAGTATTATTGTATTCAACTTAGGATATATGTTTATTCCCAAAAATTATTGTGATGTGTTGAAAGAAGATAATTACATGCACAGGTGTTATTTTGTTAATAAAAGTGAAATGCATTATAGCAAAATATATTTGTAGATTTCATTTTACAAGTAGATATGGAACCTTCCGATAAGGGTTGTGGTTAGTAAATTAATGACTTAATATCATATTGTCCTACTTTTCTTTCTATTTTTTCAAGAGATTAATTTTAAAAGTTTATGTTTAATATTTTATTAGTAAAAAGTTATTTTTGCAATGAAAGTTTAGAGGTTTGAAATTAATTAATAGTCAATTAAATCGGTCATACACGATCTAAACTTTTTGTCTCTTGATTGTATTGTACGATTGCTTTTTTTTTATGCTTCATATTTATTTAAATTTTTTTATTTGGAAGTAATCTTCTATTTTTTATATATAAGTTCGTAAATCAACACAATAAAGTATAAAACACTTCATTTTTTCAATGATAACAAGAAACGCCCACAGAGTGTTGAGGAAAACTCAAGTTCACCAATTTTGAAACTTCAATAGTTAGTTATGAAATTATCGATCCACCAACAAATGTTGTTGAGCCTCCTTCTCAAAAAGAGTTACTAAAACTGGCTCTCAATTCTAATAAGTTTCATATTGAACGACATCCTGAATTGTGCATGTCTATATGAAGCTATCCAGTTGATAAGAGAGATGAGATTAGAAGTGCTTATTTAACTGTGGTTTTATCAAGATATTCCAAATAAATCATCATAATATGTGGATAAGATCATAAAAAATTTCTACCAACTTGGTATAAGAAATATATCAAACTTTATAATTTTGATATCGAGAAAGTTCGCCCCTTAATAGAATTCTTGGCTCCTTTACAGTGTGAATTCATACTTTTTTGTTTAACCCAATCATGGAAAGACCTCGAATTACATTCCTCTTTTGCAATCCATTTGATGGCTCATTATTATGCATGTGTATCTTCTAGTAGTGAGGACAATTATATATGTGTATATATCTCTAATGGATTGGGCATATGCAGAGGATGGGATGGGTATGAGTTTAAATGCTCAAGGTCGATTTCAAGTATGAGTTCCTGCCTATTAATAATTATCCATATTAAATATATTAATTTAATTATGATTAATAAATTTTATTAAGTATACTTCTAAAAAAAACTGAACTTCAAGAATTAAAATATATTATTTTATATCCCTCCGTCCCACTAAATATGTCATGTTTGACCAAAAACTGTGAGAGATTTTTGGTCAAAACAAGACATATTTAATGAGATAGATGGAGTATTATATTAATATTTATTTTTATTTCAAAATACTTAATTCATTAAAATATACTCATTATGTCTCATTCAACTTGGTCTTCTTCTTTTCGGCACGAACACCAAAGAGTGCTAAGGTAAATGAGTGTTTGGGTGTAGTAAATGTAAAAGAAAATGGACCATATAAGAAAAAGATCAATTTATTGGGATATGCCAAACTGAAAGAAAAAAAAAAAAAAAAAAAAAGAAAAGAAGGTCTACTTAAATGCACAGATGAAGTATTTTACAAGTACCTAATGAGTATCCTCTCCTCCGTATAATTCTCATTCCAAGTTAAATGGACATTTCAGCGGCCACAAAATGGGAAAGCAATACTCATTCTGTTGTCATCCCTATGAGTATTGTTTAAGACATTTTCGGTTCTCATTCCTCTCGTCTTGTGGAACTTTGGTGTCTCAAATCTAATGGTTTTTCAGCCTATTTGTTCCATATTATCTTTTCGTTTTCATATTTCATGATTTCAGGTCGGGAGGCAAGAAAACGAAAGCTTTTAAGCATCAAGAAGAGAAACGAGGACCGAAGTGCATGAAGCTTATACCAGGAGGCAGCACGCCAGGGTAGCGGTCGTATGAATCGTATATATATATATATATGTGTATATATATGTGGTGGTCAATAAATTGGACCGAGTTTTTAAGTGACGTGACATTTAATTTAAGAGAATTAAATGATCTATGGTCGATCTACGTTCCAAGTAGATGATCGTAGTCTATTTACTTTCTCTAAACAGATTACCGGTGAGTGAGAAATAATAGTATAAAATGAGTTACTTAAAAAATGGAGTTATGTGTTTGGGGCTAAGTATGAAGAATAATAACTAAGTTATGAAACCATCATTCATCACATATTTAATAAGGTATTTGATACGGAGGAATATCAACATTAACTAAATGAGCGGAATTAGGAGGTAAAGCATTGCCGAATAGAGTTATTTATGGCAGAGCTATCATGAAGCTCGGCAATCAGAGCATTATTTATGGCAGAGCTATCATGAAGCTCGGCAATCAGAGCATTATTTATGGCAGAGCTCTCTTGGAGTTCGGCAAGCAGAGCCTCTCACATTTCATCTTACGCGTCCATTTTCCGCTTCATTATTCCTTGAGATAATGGATGGTCTGGCTTGTTCTATCAGAGCTAGGAGGTTTAGTGTATTACAAAATACGTTCCCCGACAAGCTGACATCTGTCACTATCCACTGGGATATTTCAGTAATGGTCGCTTAACAAATTAAGGGTACCCTGACCCGTAATGGGGGACCATGTGAGATGGACAAAAATGATTGGAGCAAATTCTAACAGCTTGTACTAGAATTGGGAGGTAATTGTCAAGGAATGTATGAGGCAACCAAGGGTAGTTGCGGAACTGCCTTCTTTCTTTGATCTGGAGCTGCTTCTTTTGTAGTCGGTCGGCTTGTGATGAGGGCTACTCTCCTGAGGCCTCGTAGTAAGGCTTCGAGTCATACTCTTAAACCGTCATTGCGGTCGATTGGTGGCGTGTGTGATCCTTTTCGCACGAAAAGATATGATAAACGAATACGTATCTAGGTTTACGTATCACACTGCTGCCAATGTGACCTTGGTAGGATATGAAAATCCTATATTGTCTAGTGAAACTTCATGGATTGGATTCACGGCTCACTGCGTAGAGGCACCTGCTTTACTTAAAGACTGCTTAGCAGTACGATATCCGAACAGAACAGTGCTTGTGTCAGAAAATGAGCCAAACAAACCTCGCGCTCACAGCAGGACAAAACATAAATAGGGAACTTCACGGGAAGCAACTAACATAGAAAAAGAGGAATAGAATGCAAACTTCGAGTAGCACTCGTAGACAAATGCCACAGAAGGAACAGAATAGGCATCGAGCAGAGAAGAGGCCAAAGCTACCTGCAGCACACAAGCACATTCATTGATGCATCGAATGCTAGTGTTTTCGCCTTATCCGCGGTTAGAGAATCCTCTGTCGGGATAAAGGCAGTTTTCTCTTTTTGAAAAAAAGAAATGAACCTCCTTCCTTCATCTCAGATGCACAGTGAATCGCGGAGCGAAGACCTTTGATATTAATGGAAATAGGAATATAATATTTCAAAGAGCTGTTAGCAGGGCTTGTTCACGAGTAGGCTGCACATGAACTAGAAGAAGCCACAGACAGAACAGAATCGCTTGGTAAAGAAGGAGGTCCGGGAGAAAGAAGTCTACATCCATGAACTGAGATACGTATTCGTTTATCATATCAACGATACGTATCTTTTCACTTCACTCCAGTCGCTTATGCTTGAGAAAGAAAACAACTAAGAAACTAGTTGTTTAGCTTATTGTCGCTTTACTTGACTAGAACTTCCCCCCGGTAATCACTTCACTTATTGATGAATCTTAATAAATTATTTATGTAAAGTAGTTAGGTTAGATCACTTGACTCTTTTCCTTTGTTTGATCAAGGGGATCGAAGGGAGTGCGATAGGGCATCATCTATCCGGGTCGGTGCCGGACTCCTTTGTGAATCAGTCCCTTTCCTTGTCTTCAAGAGTTCGGTTAGTTGATCGAGAAAGCGGCAGGACCGTCAAGCTTAGCCTTGAGTTGGACTGCGGTCCCGCGAAGCTGGTATCCTCAGACTGCCTAAGAGACTTTCCGACTGTCGAAGGAAGGAAGTTCACTTTTTAGTGACCAGAAATTTCATAAGAGAAGAAAGATCGTAGCGTAGCTGTCTGTATAGTAGAAGAGTAGCGAAGCAGAAATTCTCGTAGAAAAGATAAGAGAAAAGTTTGCTCCTTATTCTAGGGGGGGTCGCGGTTTGAGTTGGGTTCGTGTGACGAGACTTGATCAAGAAATATCGTAAGAGAAGAGAAAAAAAGTTCAGAGAAGGTTGGAAAGTGGTACGCCCGGTTCACCACTCGAAAGAGATCAGAGAACAATCAATCAAACGTAAAAAGAATCCATAAGACGAAGAAATGTTAGAAGGAGCTAAGTTAATAGGTGCGGGAGCTGCAACAATCGCTTTAGCTGGAGCTGCAATCGGAATTGGAAACGTATTCAGTTCTTTGATTCATTCGGTAGCGCGAAATCCATCATTAGCTAAACAGCTATTCGGTTATGCCATCTTGGGCTTTGCTCTTACCGAAGCAATTGCCTTGTTCGCTTTAATGATGGCATTCTTAATCTCATTCGTATTCTGATCAATGATCAATGATTAATAGAACTAACTGAGGTATTTTGAAACGTTCTTGTGTAGATCGGATGATTAATAGAACTGGACTAGCGTTCTGGAGAACCACGTCGAATGGAGCACGGATCTCTCCTTGCATTGTCATTGGCCTAGCGAATTCATTTTACACGGACGGGTTGAGAAATGAAAAATAAAAATAGATACATTCTTATGCTTTAGCTTTATAGCTTTATCCATATGTGTAACACAATTAGTAGTTCAAATTCTTTATTTTATTTTAGAAGATCGGAAGGTCTTTTCAACGGTGCAAGAAAGAGATTGCCGAGATCAGCATGTGACCCCTAGAGGGGAGCAAAGGTGCGGAAGGCGGGGTAAGCAACGATTCCCTTTCGTTGTAAGGGACAGCCTTCCCGACGTACTGGTTATAACATTTGCATTTTTCTTACATTCTACGTTCCCGACACGGATCCTATTAAATATTTTACATTTTCTATGATCATCTCTATTTCAGGTATTCGGGGAATCCTCCTTAATAGACGAAATATTCCTATTATGTCAATGCCAATTGAATCAATGTTATTAGCTGTGAATTCGAACTTTTTGGTATTTTCCGTTTCTTCGGATGATATGATGGGTCAATCATTTGCTTCATTGGTTTCAACGGTGGCAGCTGCGGAATCTGCTATTGGGTTAGCCATTTTCGTTATTACTTTCCGAGTCCGAGGGACTATTGCTGTAGAATCTATTAATAGCATTCAAGGTTAAACATGACTCCTCGAGAGTTACCAAAATACGAATTTCTCCTTTCGTTTTCTTCTTTCTTTTTCTTGGTTGGCAGGGTCAGGGCCTTTCTCGCTGGGCGAGCACATCCGATTCTAAAGTCCTTTCCTAAACCACTTCCCGTTCAGTTGCTGAAAGATAGAGATAAGGTTTTCTAAATGAGATCTTGTTCCACGAATATGCAGGCTAGAAAGATGCTATTTGCTGCTATTCTATCTATTTGTGCATCAAGTTCGAAGAAGATCTTAATCTATAATGAAGAAATGATAGTAGCTCGTTGTTTTATAGGCTTTATCATATTCAGTCGGAAGAGTTTAGGAAAGACTTTTAAAATGACTCTCGACGGGAGAATCCAGGCTATTCAGGAAGAATCGCAGCAATTCCCCAATCCTAACGAAGTAGTTCCTCCGGAATCCAATGAACAACAACGATTACTTAGGATCAGCTTGCGAATTTGTGGCACCGTAGTAGAATCATTACCAATGGCACGCTGTGCGCCTAAGTGCGAAAAGACAGTGCAAGCTTTCTTATGCCGAAACCTAAATGTTAAGTCAGCAACACTTCCAAATGCCACTTCTTCTCGTCGCATCCGTCTTCAGGACGATCTAGTCACAGCTTTTCACTTATCAGTGAGTGAAAGATTTGTCCCCGGGTCTACGTTGAAAGTTTCTATAGTAGAACTCATTCGAGAGGGCTTGGGGGTTCTCTTAAGAATAAAGAAAACGAATAGAATCTAATTCATGTTCACAGAAGAGCGGATCCAATACCAAGACGACTTCTTTCTCAGGAAGTGCAGCAAGTACTTGATAAATTCTGGAATATCATACCCCATGACAGATATACTGACCGACAAGATCAATAGTAGAATAAGGAAGTTTTTTCGAGAGCTTAGATCCGCATGAGGTTTTTTCCGTTATGACAGAAAGAGTTGTGAAAGAAAAAGCTTCTAAATAGTAAAGCTACTACAGCTATGACTAAAAGAAAGATTATTCCCTTTATGATATGACCTAACACAAGCGGATTTCAGCATGTTAGGCTAGCCCTCTTTCTTTAGACTTTAGAAAAAAGTGGAAACGTGCTCCCTCACGCTTTGACTATTTTGAGATAAGAATCACTCAAGGGGCCCATAACACTATAGTTTTCATTTACTAAAAAGACTTCAATTGATTCACTTCGCTAGCCAAGCCTTGACCGTTACAGGCAGAGTTATTGAACAAGCGATTGAAGACCGTTCGCTAACTATCTAGCTGGGCTTAGTCAGCTTTTACGACAATGGGAGCACCTTGGTCTTTGATATAAGCTTTTGCAGCAGACGGATCTGTAAATGTTTTATACTTTGCAGTTGGAATTGCTGTCACACAACTCTTTCATGAAGTCCTTTGAACCTTCCAAGGCAGCAGCCTCAGAAGAAGGTCCGAAAGTAGGCTCTGCAAGACCTTAACAAGATCATTAGCAAGACCAGCAAGAAGTGGAGCCTCTGGACCTACTACAACCAGTCCGATTCCCCATTCACGGCAAAACGGATCACTGATGAGCTATCGGAGATATCAACATACTCTATACAAGTTGCGTCTCCTGAGCCATAAATTCAAGGTTAGCTCGTTAAGAAGAAGACATACTCGCCATTAACCGCTTAGCGGCAACATATCCTCAGGAAAGGGGTTTGAAGAAGACACATTCGTATCCCTGCAAGGTCTCGTGAGCATCCTAGAAATGCCGGTTTAGGCCACGATTTCGGTCTTTGAGGAAGTTGGCCCGTCTAGTGGCGCTTTCATGAATGGGCGATTACAGCATTCGGGAATAAACCCTTTGTAAGACAAGTTTTTCATAGGCAATGCACCGGGGAAGCCATTCAGTCAGTAGGAGTTGGCATTAAACATTAAATAAGCTCGTTGCGGCGAATCTGCTCTTAGTTAGAAATAATAGGTTGGAACTCTTTAAACATGATACGCTTATTCAGAAAGTACGCATTTCTGGCTCTAAGTCAGCTGGGTTGGATCGAACTAGTTGGTTTGGCAGGAAGCTAATTGCATAAAAGAAGCATTCCACTTTGGGAAAGAGAATAGAAGGAGTCATTATAGGATCCCTCTGTATTGCATTGGGTTCACTGGAGTTTATATAAAGCGATACGCAGAAGAGAGAGAATCCGTCTGTCTTTATAGTTTTATAGTGCGGATGGACTGACCGCATCAAAGCTTTCCGGTTCTATTCCTTTATGATATGAAGAAAGGCTTGTTATCGTCTTCGGTTAGCTCTTTCTACTGCTTTCCTCCGCTTAACACAAAAAACAAGCTCCAAAACCCATTCCGGTGGTGGATTGAAATGGGTTTTTTTATTATCCTATATAAGGAAAGTGTACATTGAGTCCTAACCAGACCCCGTGTACGGATAGAAAGTCGATTTATCCGATAATTCTTTTTCCCATGCTTTCTGTTGGTCAACAACCAACCGCAGCTCTCATTTACTTTTTCACAGGAAGGACTCTCTTTCTGGAATCAATTGATAAAATCAAAGTTAAAATGCCTCAATTAGATAAATTTACTTATTTAACACAATTCTTCTGGTCATGCCTTTTCCTCTTTACTTTCTATATTGCCATATGCAATGATGGAGATGGAGTACTTGGGATCAGCAGAATTCTCAAACTACGGAACCAACTGGTTTCACACCGGGAGACCAACATCCGGAGCAACGACCCCAAGAGTTTGGAGGATATCTTGATAAAAGGTTTTAGCACCGGTGTATCCTATATGTACTCCAGTTTATTCGAAGTATCCCAATGGTGTAACGCCGTCGACTTATTGGGAAAAAGGAAGAAGATCACTTTGATCTCTTGTTTCGGAGAACTAAGTGGCTCACGAGGAATGGAAAGAAATATATTCTATTTGATTTCGAAGTCCTCATATAGCACTTCATCCAATCCTGGATGGGGGATCACTTGTAAGAATGACATAATGCTAATGCATGTTCTACACAGCGAAGGAAGCATCGGGTTTTAATCTCATTATGACTTGGTCGTTCGGAAGAGCACTCGATCAGAATAGTGGAATGGAGGGCACTACAATACAAGAAAAAAACCGACCCGCTTCAGACAAATGTATGTCTGCCTCCATCATCATTTTTCATTCATGACAGATGAAGATTACAATAGTATCAGATACAATACATAAAGAACCTGGGTGAAAGAAGGACATTTTCATTTTAATGCTTGCTTGAGCGGCGGCTTCGGCTCGTTCTTTCTGGACGGAGATAGATTGAATCTTTTTTGCAGTTTCTGAACAGTCACCTTGCCCCGATCCAACCAGAGCGTAAGGGCGCTTTTTTGATGAGTCCCGGCTTCCTTCCAACAGGCAGATGGCACCTCTTGCCTGGTCAATCAGCATGTTCTAACACGTGTTCTTTGGTGTGAGTATGTATTTCATATTCGTTACAGCCCAATCGGCTAAGGAAGGTCCAACAACGTGCGACATGTGGATTTGATTCACCCTTAGTAATGGTAATGATAGGATTGGTCTATCATCTCTCATACCAGTGAATCGGGTCGCATACATTGGAGCGAGAGAGTACTGGCTCACCGCTGTGGATGTAGGTGTTCCCATGAAACGAACCGGTGCCACATTCCGCTAGGATACTGGCTGGAGTTGGTCTCACCGTAGTGTTCTACGAAAGTTCCAGCTCGATGAATCACCCATTGGTGGTTTCAACTATCGTTTTATAAGCGGCCATAGAATTCAAGTATTAAAAAGATAATGCAATACAGGATTGAAAAAAAGAAAAGTGCTTTCTAGAAGCTTAACTGAACTGAGTTTTTATCTGTATACTTTAGAGCTTCGTCCTCGAGAACGGCTTCTGTCAGTCTTGCGCGATCCAACATCCTCCTTATCTTTGTCACTGGATTTGTTTCTATTGGTTTTGCCCGGATTGGTATCATAAAGAAAAGGGGAAGGGCTCGTCTACCCACATCGACCTAGAGCTTAGGCTTATCTTTATGTTTTGGTTCCTTTGATTGATTTATTTGTAAACCCTTCCCCTTCATTCCATCCAGCCTTACTATTCTTTCAGGGAAACTCCTGAAGTTACGTCTTTCAGTACTAGGACTCAAGTCAAGTAGTTGAGATAAGCTCTTTGCTCTTTGTCAGATGCCCTTAGTTTAGTTAAGTTCCTTTTGTCCTATAGGTTCGTTCTAAAGGTCAGTGGTTCAAGTCAATAAGCGAGGAGGCCCTTCTCACTCAAGCATTTACTTTTCGAGTTAGAGACCAACGTCTTGGGGCTAACGTGGGATCCGCTCAAGGTAGCTTGCTTACTCTCAGCCACTAGTTAGACGGAAATCCCTTGACTTCGCTTATGCCCTTATGCAGTAAAGAAAGCAAGTGAGGCGGGCTTCCATTCGAAGTAACAGGATTCGATGTTGCACCATTTTCAACTCTTATCGGGATCCGGAGTTTTTTGAGAAAAGGTCCCATCCTTCAATATCATGATTGGGTCGACCAGGCCAGATCATGAGTGAATAGAAAATCGAAAATGTACATAGCTGTTCCAGCCGAAATACTTGGAATAATTCTACCACTTCTACTAGGAGTAGCCTTTTTAGTGCTAGCTGAACGTAAAGTAATGGCTTTTGTGCAACGTCGAAAGGGTCCTGATGTAGTGGGATCGTTTGGATTGTTACAACCTCTAGCAGATGGTTTAAAATTGATTCTAAAAGAACCTATTTCACCAAGTAGTGCTAATTTCTCCCTTTTTAGAATGGCTCCAGTGGCTACATTTATGTTAAGTCTGGTCGCTCGGGCCGTTGTACCTTTTGATTATGGTATGGTATTGTCAGATCCGAACATAGGGCTACTTTATTTGTTTGCCATATCTTCGCTAGGTGTTTATGGAATTATTATAGCAGGTCGGTCTAGTAATTAGGGGGCGGCCGTTCGGTCGCCTATGATACTAGGACCAATAGGTCAAAAATAGGTTTGTGCCGCAGGTGTTGAACGATCTACTCTACACAGGTGTGGGCTTACAGGGCTAGGGCTCATAAACCCTTTCTTTCATTCATCAATAGGGCCCTGGTTGGTCACTTTTCTGGGCCGGGATCGATAAGTAGAAGTCATAAAAGAGAGATCTTTCTATTATTCTTTTTATATCTAAATAATAGAAATAAAAAGATTCGCTGTCTTTTAACCGGCTCTTTTCTTCTTTGTCAACGCTACTAAGGACCTATAGGTTTGCCTACTTGACTTATGAAAGAGTTTGAGAATGGGTTATGCAAATAAGGAAAGGGCGCTACTTAGTTTCGCAAGCCTTTGCCATTGTCAGTCAACTAAGTAGGGCCTGAGGCCCCCTGCGAATCCGTAAATCTGAGGAGCATGCCGCAACAAAAGGATGGTCCCCTATGCATTTCATTTTCTTTACGGAAGGGAAAAAAAAGTACCCCCATCATAGTGAACCTCTCCTTGTGATCGGGATGAGGTAGATGCCTCCCAGCCGGGGGGGCGGATCGAATCGGAGTTTCCTTAGGTAGCCACCGACCTACAGTTATCCTTAAACTTCCGTGCTTGGTGGAGAAGAAGCGAACAAAGGTACGCTCGCTTGCTGTCTTGTTCTCTGTCGCGAACTGGGATCGCTCGCCAGCTAGGTCAGATTGGAGCAAGAATGGTCGAGAACATATTACCCAACTTAGGGGACAAGGGGCGGAACGACCTCTCGATCTACTTACAGCAGCCCAGGAATAAAAACGTCGTCTAGGCGTTCCCTCTGGCTCCGATCTCCCCTACGCCTAGGACGTTGTCTGGGCCAAGAGCCATAGTTAGTTGCTGTTTCCATTCGGTTCTTTCTTTCTCGTTGTTGATACCGGCAAGACCCAGCCAGAAGAGCTGGTTGGTAGTGAGAGGACTCTTAGTACCTGCATACCCAAAAGGGGGCGCTGGTTAAAATAAAAAACAATCAAATCATTTTCTTTTCTTTCTTGCTCGCCCTTAGCAGCGGGAAAGGAGTCTATCTATCTGCCTAGCTTTGGTAGATTTCCCCCAACGCAATCCACAGAAATTCCACGAATCCCTTGGTGGATAAGTCCGACGACTCAGCAGCAGTGCGGAATTGAAGTTTCTCCGTCTGGTGGATCTGATCTATAGTTAGGGGGCAATACATACCAAAAGGTTCGAAGAAGGAAGGCGCATATTCGTATATAACCAACCCACCCTTCTGTTCTGTATAGTATAACCTATTCACATTAGTGAAGCGGCTGGATGCATAAGGGAAGCGCACGTTTATGAGACCTTTGTCGGGATGCATAGGGGAGTCAACCTACGAGCACGGAAGAGAGGGAGGGTAAGCAGTCTAACGTACTGAACAGTAGCGTTAAGGCGCCTCGGACCTTCTTCCTTCGTGCCCGCAAATATGCCTGTCTATTCTCATCCCATCTAATAAGCCCTTTTGGTCCCGCAGGCCCATCTTCTTATTTTATTATATTAGCCCCAGGCTGATAGGAACATTGGTCGACCCGCCCCGAGATCCCCAATCTGAGGGACAACCAGTCACTGCCGGCAAATCCTCGGTGACCCGCGAGACTTTCTTTCGAAAGAGTATCCTTGGCTACGTCGGCAGTCGTCTTCCAAAAGCTATCCCTCGGCCTTCTCAATTGGATCAAAGCTCTTCCACAGAGATAGTCTTCTGATCCATGGTCGATCAACCCTTGAAAATGATGGAATGACGTGGTCGGAAATAAGCTCCGCTCCTCATATCCTTTCTAATCTAATATGTCCACGGGTCCGTCCTTACTCTAGGGTTATAGGCAGAAGCTGAAGTGGTTTGATGATTTGGATTGAATAGATAGAACACCCGGAAATAAGCAATTCGATCAACTATCTCCCGTAAGGCCTTTCTTTAAGACCAGAGTGGATAGGGCGGCTAGGCGAACTGTGGGAGGAGATCCAAGAAGATTGGGTACACATATGAAAGAGCTCAGAAGAATTGGCATGAGCTGCATCACATGAACCAAGACCTTGGGCCAGAGCTGATGGAGAAAGAGACATGGCACATCTATGCGTAATTCAAAAGGGCAAGGTAGGTCTTACATAGTCTAGTTTAGTCTAGTCAAAGAGAAGAAGAAGAATATAACTAGAACATAATAGTTGTAGAAGTTGTCGAGGATTCAATTCCATCGAACCTCTTGATGGTCTATTCTACACTCTTGGTCTATTAACAAGGGTACTATCTCTTTCAAAAATATTGAGTAGTAAGCCACGTAGCCGCTCTTGTTGAACCTGTACTTATTTATGGCTTCACTCCTCGGGGGAGGACTCCATCATATCCAAACCATTTTTTTTCTCGACCAGAGAAGAGATATGCGAGGTGACCTTATCACACTATGGCTTCATTCCAATAGGGCCTATCCATATCGAAAGGGTCTACCATAAGCCTTTGAGGAGGGAGCGCTTTCCCAACGTCTTTCAGTAAACCATTTTTTGTTATAAGTCCATTTCTTTGGACGGAGTGGAATCCGCGGAATAGATAAGATAATGGGCACCTAACTAGCCCTGCGAAAGCATCATTTTTGAGGGTTCTTCGCCGGGAAAGATAGTAGATGCCGGGAAGATAGCTACTCACCGGGGCTCGCCCGCGTGGACCAAGCATCAGTCCTTTTCGTAGGCAAAGCCGGGTTCGATTGAAGAGTCTCAACTGGGACAGAACAAGTGGAAGATCGACTGGAAGAACGAGGACAGAGGAATCATTACCGCAAGGCATAGAGGGGGAGGGCATAAGCGTCTATACCGTAAAATCGATTTTCGACGGAATGAAAAAGACATATATGGTAGAATCGTAACCATAGAATACGACCCTAATCGAAATGCATACATTTGTCTGAAGCGGGTCGGTTACTTGGACCTACTGAATTCTTATGATCCTACTGAAATTCAACTGCTGCTGGCCTGTACTGTGGAGTCTTGGAAAGTTTATAGACGGATGTTCCTGAGCTGACAACCAAAGATTTTTAGCCTGGAAAGGAAATTGAAATTCGAAGTGGTCACATAGAGGAGTCTCAAGACGTACCCATATGAATCAAAGATGTACCATAGCCGACAAGCAAATAGGTTTTGTTTTAGAATAACAGATATGTAGACCGCTCAAACTACTCAGACTCCCAAGCTACGAATACACATACCCCGTGGATACAGAACCCTTCGAAGAGCGTTGGAACTACCCAGAACCAGACCCAGACTCTTCCTTCCCGAGATTCAAGAGATCAATAGCATACGCCTACCACTGATACGGCTAGTTGATATGGGACGCTGGCTCCCACCCGACTTAAGAAGGCAAAAGAAGAGGTGCTAATTTGACTAATGAAAAACGCCACCTTTAGCACCCTTGCGACAGATACCTAAGACAGTAAACCGTCGTTAAAACGATGTATTTTAACCATTTAGTCCGTTTTTACTTGTTTAGCTCTGCACCCCCGCATATCTTCTTTTTAGAGATGATGAATAGGCCGGTGATTAAAGGCAAGAGGAAAAAACGAATCAATTTCCTCTACCATTCGTAAATGCGTAAAAGTGGATAGTTTCGTTTTTTGAGGTTGATAGTGTCAAGAAGGCTCCGCTGAAGAGTAAGATGCTTTCTCTAGCTCAGTCTTCAATCGACTCCTACTTGATTCTATATTATATTTTAACAACTCGAGTATGAACACCTTCTGCTTGAACCCGACGATATTGCATATCCACTGAGGCTTTAAGCACTCATACTAACTGAGCCCGCCTGCTTCATTACTGACATCGATTGATTTAGCCCCTCGTGCCAAGCTGAAGATGAGTATTCGGCCTTACAAGAGCATCTGGGCAAGGAGGAAAGGAAAGTTGACTCAACCAATCGTTCTATAAGCAAGGGGCTGGTGCATCACGGTTTTCATTGGTACCACTGGCTAGTAAAACACTTCTAGTCGTTAGCACTAGGAATGGCTACTCACATGGACAGCTATGAATGGCAAGGATTGGAGTTAGCACTCGGTTCGTTCTATAGCGATTCACGCTCTTTCACATTGACAGTGGAGGAATCGTGGTTCAAGAAACGTAGGCGGCTGTGCACCTCGGAATGGCGTTGAAAACAGTCCAAGGAAGAAAGAGAAGAATGGAGATCTCGGTAAGAACTACTTCTCGGTAGGAAAGAGCCTTCCTTCTAAACTCCATCTGAAAATGGAACAAGTGGCATCTTATATATTATATAGGGCGAACTTACTTCGTCAATTTCCATTCGTAAAGGGGCGGACAAGAAATCTCGTATTAGAAGAAAGCCAATTTCGAAGCCCGTGGTTCATAGATCCTCGACCCGAGGAATTCACGCCCGGCCCGAAGCCATGGCATAAGATCGAGCGAGGAATGAGAGATGACCTATCTGGGGACCCGAGACAGCGCTTTAGTCTTCTAGCCAGAGGGGAGGACGAATTCATCCACGGCCCGCTCCCGAGAAAATGGGTTGCACCATTCCTATTTGAGAGATGAAAATGGATCAAGTTACAAAAACCGCGTACTTTGCAAGGAAGTCTTCTCTGAAATGCTTAGATCCTTTCCCAGAAGGAACCGACCTTTGTTCGGATAGGTGGTATACCTAATTGATGAATCACTAATTAGGTTAGGTTATCGCTCGATATATTCGATATATATAGTGTTCGTTGCCCAATCCTTATTTGTTTTGTCTGATGTTAGCCTATCCCTGTGTTGTTGATCGGTATCCCCCAAGATCTGAAGATGCTGGTTGCTTCGGAGGTTAAACCGCTTTTCAGCGGCTACGAGGTGATTCCCTTTTATTCAAGTAGGGGGTATTCCCCGAAAGGAAACAAAACCTTTATTCATTCCAGGGCGCCAAAGTGCTACTTAGTGGGTGTTTGCTTCGGAGGTTAGACTGTTTTGTAGCTATACGAGGCTTTCCCACGGCTTTAGACAGGTTGGTTTCGTCGACTCCGACCCTTTCCGATACAGAGTTTCTCGTTAGCTGCCTTTCGCGGGGGTACTTTCGCAGCTTTCATCAGATTTGGCGGGTTGCTGCTTTTGTCACAGTTATCTGGGTGATTTGGTCTGCAAGAAATAGGTTCCTATTTGACAGCATCACACCGAATTTACACATGGCCGCGTCGTTTGTTTGGGCGGCGCTTCGGGAAGCTAACTCATTTGACATCGGATCCATGATCAATTCGCAGACTGATCTGCTTAGACTTCGGGCGTTGGGGTTAAAGGGAAACCACGCAAAGCTCCGGTGATCCACTCTATTCAATGGCAACCTCCACCTCTGGTTCCCACTTTGGCTACAGCAGATAGCCCTTTACCCATGCTAGGTAGGTAGGACAACTGCCGGGCAAGGTCGGTTAGCTGCACATCCTTAGCAAGAGCAAGATTTATAGAGAAAAGGCCGGGTGGTTCGCAGCTGCAATAGAAACTACGTAGCAACATTAGCTCCTTAGCTGCCCACTGCAACGAGGACTTCCCATGCATGCAGATCCTCTGGTTGTCCCTTTTTCAATGAGAGATTGGTGGCTTTACCCGTGCACTTAGCTACCATTGTTCCTTCTCTTTCCAATGTCTGATTGGTACAAACAACAGGAGCGAAAGAGTCTTCCCGGAAAAAAGAACAAACTAAAAACAAGCGAATAAATACATTACGTAATAGAAATACTGACTTTCAGAGTTGTCCGAGAGAGACTCAAAGTCTCAATATCCGATAAATAAGGATAGAGGAAAATACTATCTATTATTTTATATTGGGTTTTTTCTTGCTTTTGCTGTCAAATTACCAATCATACCCCTACATACATGGTTACCAGATACTCACGGAGAAGCGCATTATAGTACTTGTATGCTTCTAGCCGGAATCTTATTAAAAATGGGAGCGTATGGATTAGTTCGGATCAATATGGAATTATTTCCTCATGCTCATTCTCTGTTTTCTCCTTGGTTGATAATAGTAGGCGCAATGCAAATAATCTATGCAGCTTCAACATCTCTTGGTCAACGGAATTAAAAAAAAAGAATAGCCTATTCCTCTGTTTCTCATATGGGTTTCATAATTATAGGAATTGGTTCTATCACAGATATGGGGCTCAACGGAGCCCTTTTACAAATAATCTCTCATGGATTTATTGGTGCTGCACTTTTTTTCTTGGCCGGAACAACTTATGATAGAATACGTCTTCTTTATCTTGACGAAATGGGTGGAATAGCTATTCCAATGCCAAAAATGTTCACGATGTTCAGTAGTTTTTCGATGGCCTCCCTCGCATTACCAGGTCTGAGTGGTTTTGTTGCCGAATTAATAGTATTTTTTGGATTAGTTACTAGTCCAAAATTTCTTTTAATGACAAAAATCCTAATTACTTTTGTAATGGCAATTGGAATGATATTAACCCCTATTTATTTATTATCTATGTTACGCCAGATGTTCTATGGATACAAGATATTTAACGGCCAAAACTCTTATTTTTTTGATTCTGGGCCGCGATTTCTTTCAATTTATAATCCAGCAAATTAATTGGTTCTGTCAATCTAGCTATATGTTGTGTATTGTCGACAATTTCTACATAAGGTGGTAAGATAATATCTCGAGCAGTTACATATCCAGGACCCCTAACACAAATAGACGCGTCACAAGTTCCATATAGATTACTTCTCAATACAATTTCTTTCAAATTCATTATAATTTCGTGGGCCGATTCTTGAATACCCGTTAGAGTAGAATATTCATGGAAGACATTCTCGGATTTTACACGTGTGATACATGTTCCTTCTATTTCTCCAAGCAAAGCTCTTCGCATCGCAATGCCTATTGTGTCGGCTTGTCCTTTCATAAGTGGAGACAGAATAAATCGACCATAATAAAGGCGTTTACTGTCTGTTCTTGATTCAACACACTTCCACTGTAGTGTCCGAGTAGATACTGTTACTTTCTCTCGAACCATAGTAATAATATTTTTTTTATTTAATTATTTATTTCTCTTGTTTCTATTTCTGCAGATTCTATTTCTGTAGATTAGATCTCGCACAAATACTTTATATACTCTTTCTTACCCTATTTATCCCTATATTTTTTATATTTTAGTATCTCAATGGAAAGTTCATTGACTAAGTTTTCTTTTTTTTGTCCACTACTTTATTTTATACATTTTATTGTACGTAATAAATCGAAAAAAAAAAGTAAAGTTCCGATACCGCGTTCGCAAAATGTTCTAGAATGGCTATTCCTCGCCATGTCTCCAATAGAATGGTATTGTCCTTCAGTCTTAATGAGCCCCGCTTCGTTCGTTCCATGGGAGTTGGGCATTTCAGACTTACCGCACGATCTGAGGTGTATCCTTGTTTCGTTACTTTCTTCCTTATCTCTTTCTTTATTCCGATGCCGTCGCTATTGGTATTATTTTAGTCCTTTCATTTTCTATTCTTTCTTGTTTTTTTGTGCCATCACTTTTGTAGCATTCCTTCCTATAACTTTCTTTTTATTCCCGATATCCTATTGTGATCAAGGGAATCCCCCTACTCCAATCGAATTGCCGGAGCAACCACTCACTCCCCCCGAAGCTCCGGCCGTAGCTCAACCTCTCATCTCAGATGAAGACAGAAGGAACATCCTGTATCAGAGATACTTGCTCCTCAATTTGGGGGGGAATAGCGGCGACCTGGGGCGTATGGTCTCGATTATAACCCCCCAATTTCTAATTGAAAGATATGTAGAAGCTGCCCTGGTGGATGATGGGTTTCGTCCCCAGTCCATTCTCTATAGAATGAATGAAATAAGGGGTTATATCCATTCTCCGCAAGGGGAGCTTTTTACTTCACGAACCTATGAATCATACGTGACTCAGATTCGAGAGCATGGAACGCGCTCAAGCGTTCCTTATCGACGAGTTATTAGAGCAGTGCAACACTATGATCTGCTTTTAGACCGGGAACGCTGATCAGATCATAGTGGGGCGCGCTTACCGGGGTCATGTTTGTGGGTAGGTTCAGTAAGAGCAGAGGAGATCAGATACACGGAAACGAAGACCTTCGAGCACAAATATTGGACCGGGAAGAAAAAAGGGGAAAAAAGGAAAGTCTAAGTACGTATGGCACGAAAAGGAAATCCAATTTCGGTAAGACTTGATCTGAATCGTAGTTCAGATTCAAGTTGGTTCAGTGAGGGCGACCGCGAAAGGAAAGTCACCGAATGGGTCAGTCTTTTCCTTCAGTTTGTCCCAGATTTTAAATAGAAAAGGGCGTGGGAGGACGTTGCGGATGTCCGGGGCGGACACGACTTCTTCTATTCTTATTCTAAGGCTAGAAGACCACTGAAAGACACCCAGGACTAGAGCATGTCGTGAAAGAAGCACACTGGGCGGGCGTGCTTCGACCGTGTCTCCGGGGCACAGTTGAATGTAGATATCATGAACGCGAGGTGCAGGATACCAGGCCGAGAAACCCCGGCAACCACTCCCCTATGTGCCAATCGCTAGCGCATCCAGGGCCCCGGCGCCCCGCTCAGCTGGAGAGGCCTAGCCTGATCTGAGAATTGCTAATTTGGTTCGGATAGACTTCATTCAAGAATGCCGCCGCCCTTGGAATCAATAAGAAAAGAAGTGCTAAGTTTCAGATCAGTGAATAACCCGAAACGAAAGAAGAGACATTTCTCGCTCGGCGCCTAAAGCGCACTATGCTCCGCTTCAACAAACAAATGAGAGTTTTCGGTGGAACCGGTGAACCACGCGAGCTGGTTAGATGCGTGGGACAGAGGGCTCGTAGTACCTGCTAGCGCAGCTATGCAGTAGAAGGAAAGGAGCCTAAATCGACCCCCTTCCTTCTTTTTTTTCAAAGAAAAAAGCAGTACAAGGAAACTTTTATTTAAGTCGGATGAGACTAAGCAGCTACCGACCGTTCCAACGCGCCCTTGACCTATCTTGATAAAAAAAAACCTATCTATATCTAAAGGGGAGCCTAGTTTAAGCTGTCAAACAAATGATAGAATGGAAAATAATGAATAACCACTAGTAGGGATATGGGTGGAGTCTCGCTCAGTAAGTAAAGAGAGTTGTAGATTCGTAAAAGAGGAGAGGAGCCTTTACTTTAAAATGACAACTGCCTCTTCTTGCTGCGAGGGCGTTGCACGAAACCAAACCGCCCCCCGCCCGATCAAGTACCAGTTGCTTCGCCGGTAGGTCCACTTAGGTTATTAGGGGGCATTGTCCCTCAGTTCTTACCAACCTCCGGTGTGTAATCGACATCTTGCTAGCTATAACTCGGTCGAATAAGAATAATTGATTCCCTCTGCTGTCAATTTATTATTCATTCATGGCGCTCGGCCGGTGCTCCTTTCTCATCTCAAACCAGAACAACTCTGAACGTTAGGGAAGATAAGGGAAGACCACCTGAGCGAACCGACCGAAGGGACTTGACTTTTATCCGAACCGAACGATAGCGGCTTAAAGCTAAGCCTATCACGAGCACGAGAATCAAAATCCTTGATCGACGAGGAGGAGCATCTCAAAGTATGGGGCAAAGGATCAAGCGCTTTGACTTTGTCTCCCGGGATCCACCACAGGTTGGGTTTGAGAGCCGTGTGATGGGTCACTATCCAGCACGGTTCGGAGAGCACTTTTAGTCTGCGTTGGTGAATAGAAGCCCCCCTATCAAGCAAGAAGGAAGCGGCTCTTCCCACGGCGGAGTCACCATTGACTCTATTTATTATTATGGGAAATCACTGTATCAAGATCTCAATCTGAGATCTTATTTCGGTTCGATACGTCCACCTACGAGACTCACCTTTGGCTTTCGCCTCGGTAGGTGTATTTTGATAAATTTTCCCACAAGAACATTCATTCATTTCTTTCTTCCCCGTCGACCACGACGACTAAAACGACGCGAAAAATCCAGACCCGGAAAGGCGAAGGGCCGGGGGTCGGGGAAAAGAGTCGAGTCGATCAGGCTCGACGATCGGAAGAAGCAAAACGCAATCAGGATTTGGCCGAAAAAGAAGCAAGGCTATGGATACCATGACCGATCACCATCGATAAAGATTCTTCTTTCTAAATCTAAATCACTTCAGGTCAGCGGGGCCTTCAAGCATCAGAAATACGCCGGGGTTGTAAATGGCATAGCCTTCCTGATAAAAAATGACGACTCCTTCATAAAAACGAAGTTATTCTTGTTCTTTTTCCCAAAGAAGTCCCGCTCCGACGGCCCGACGAGTCATCTACAACAAAGGACCCTCCCCGCAGTGCGCTCTTCCTTGAATTTTTCGGTCATGCAATACTTATTGAATACAAAGAACAAAATGCATTTCGACCCCGTCGTAGTTCTCAATCATTTCGTGGCACCGGGCGTGGCTGAACCATCTACGATGGGGGGAGCTAATACACAGGAAAGAAGCTTAGATAAGAGAATACGTTCTCGCATCGCTTTTTTTGTAGAAAGCTCGACCAGCGATTTGGCCGAAGCCAAAAAGAGGTTGACCCACTTCATTCGCCAAGCGAATGATCTTCGCTTCGCGGGAACAACAAAAACCACCATCTCGCTCTTTCCTTTCTTCGGTGCTACCTTTTTTTTT
>JAPKLX010000099.1:254032-337585 GCA_026898415.1 Leonotis leonurus
GGGGGGGAAAGCAAGCAGAGATCCATGTGAGTCCTTTCTTTCTCTTGGTAAGTAGGGATATTTTATCCAAAAAGTCTTCGATCCTTAGTTGATTCTCTTCCTTTACTCTTTGAACCTCGCTACCTTTCTAATCTAAATAGGCTTTCGGCAACAGGAGCACAGGCAGGGTACTCAATACAATATAGAATATAGGGAACTATCGAACCGGGTGTGATGGGATTGAAAGTCCTATCGCTTTCTAGATGGCTGGAGTTCTGGCGGGATAGGTAAGAAACTATTCGAACGAATGCGAGATCGCCAGGCCAAATAGGTATCAGAAAAGAGAGGAGTAGATGACCGATTACTCTTTATTAACAGATCACTAAAGTAAAGCACAGAGGTTGACTCCACGAACCCTCCTCTCATTGCTCCCGTGTGAAAAGTGGAAGATTGCTGGAACCGAAGGTAAGCTTAAAGACGGGGCCCGGTTGTCCCTATTGGACCTATTGGAGAGCGCCCTAACGACATTTGGACTTGGAGCTTTTAAGACAAGTTTTCGTGTCCCTGAAATGTCTCTGAGAATCCTATAAATGCCGGTTTAGGCCATTATTTCGGGCTTTGAGATCTCTCCCCCTGCTCTCTGATTCCACCGATACGATTATAGTATGTACTAGAGGAGGTCGGATCAGGCGAACCCTGCACGGGCAATGATCCTTTGATCCCGTCTTCCTGCGAACAAACCCTTAACAGAACTGGCGCCTGAGGATAGCTCTTTGGTTAGCACTGTAGATGGGCGGCCTTCCATTTCTCAGCTACAGTAGCTGCAGTTACATAAGTGAAAATAGCGGCTTTTAAGAGAAAATGACTCCACTGTAATGGTCTATATCGTTGGGTTGAAAGAAATGCTGTTCAATCACGCCATTTCGGGCTTTGAGGGTACGAAGTAGAGAGAAAACGCTTTAGCAGAAGGTTAGCTCTTTGGAAGAAAAAAGTGTCACCATTGGGTCCGTACTTGAATCAACATAACGTTCATACACGTCCTCAAATAGGCTCAGCAAGATCAGGATCAGACAAAAGGTGTACACGATACCGCCGCGCAGGCAACCAAGGGTGTGTCGAATGAATTGACGTAAGCTGCCATGATAAAGTGAACAAAGAAAAGAATGCTTTCTGAATCTCTTCTTGGACTCTATTGATTGATACCTTTTATCCCTTGACTCCTCAACAGTCGGGAAGCTCTCAGAGGCTCCAGTTCTTCGTTCTAACAAGACTTTCAAGACTTTGGGACACCTCACTTACAATCAAAGGAAAGAACAGCAGCTTCTGGTACCACTTTCTGGGGCATAGGGCAAGGGACTTCAGTGATTTACAGTCTTCCTTCAAACCAACCCGACGGGCCTATGTGGCAAGGCAATGTAGCGTGCCTATGGAGTATAGCCCAGTGGTAAGGCATCTGCTTCTTGTTTCTGGAGTTCAAGGAATGAAAGCGTGAAAGCAGCGGCCGTACGACTACACGCTGATCGAAGGCTAAGTCTAAGTAGCGATCTCTTCATCAAACTAACAATCTCTTAAGAGAAGCAGAGAACCAATGTCCATGCTTTTATTTCTTCTTGGAAAAACCAAGGTCTTTTCTTTTCCTAACTACATGAGGCTAGTCTCCCCCCTCAAATAAATAAATAAGGGGAGCAAGAGTTGTCGCAATAGAAAAAAAAACAAGAAATGACTCTAAGGAACCAACGATTATCTCTTCTTAAACAACCTATATCCTCCACACTTAATCAGCATTTGATAGATTATCCAACCCCGAGCAATCTTAGTTATTGGTGGGGGTTCGGTTCGTTAGCTGGTATTTGTTTAGTCATTCAGATAGTGACTGGCGTTTTTTTAGCTATGCATTACACGCCTCATGTGGATCTAGCTTTCAACAGCGTAGAACACATTATGAGAGATGTTGAAGGGGGCTGGTTGCTCCGTTATATGCATGCTAATGGGGCAAGTATGTTTTTCATTGTGGTTCACCTTCATATTTTTCGTGGTCTATATCATGCGAGTTATAGCAGTCCTAGGGAATTTGTTCGGTGTCTCGGAGTTGTAATCTTCCTATTAATGATTGTGACAGCTTTTATAGGATATGTACTACCTTGGGGTCAGATGAGTTTTTGGGGAGCTACAGTAATTACAAGCTTAGCTAGCGCCATACCTGTAGTAGGAGATACCATAGTAACCTGGCTTTGGGGTGGGTTCTCCGTGGACAATGCCACCTTAAATCGTTTTTTTAGTCTTCATCATTTACTCCCCTTTATTTTAGTAGGCGCCAGTCTTCTTCATCTGGCCGCATTGCATCAATATGGATCAAATAATCCATTGGGTGTACATTCAGAGATGGATAAAATTGCTTTTTACCCTTATTTTTATGTAAAGGAATATTACGTATTTATCCTCGGCATTGGCGATATATATATAGTTCTTTTTTAATCTTTAGACGGTACGATTACTTTCATTCTCATTTTTTCAATTCCGGATATCATACTTCAATCTCGGCAAAGCAACTGACTTGGGCGTCGGAGTTTCTTCCCGGAGACTCCCCCAACCTGTCTCCGGTTCTATTTTGCAGGCTTCACTCGCTGGATAAGAGCCTAACTTCAGTGTTGAAGCTTTATAGTGCTGTTTGAGGTATGATACTTGAAATACTTTAGAACTTTATAGCTATTTTCTTATTATTCTTGTTGTGGATTATTTGATAATCCAACAGTATTGTTGTCTTATAGAATAACTAAGTTGGGCTAAAACCCACTATGGAGATGGAGCTCCTAGCTCTTCATTATAGAGATGGAGCAAGCTCTCGTTTTTGGAGAAGGAGCTAGTTCTCTCCTTGTGGAGAAGGAGCCTAGCTCTTTCTTGTCATGAATGAACATTAACTACTATTGAGTATACTTGGCCTATTTATAGGTGGTCTTCATGCATTTTTTAGAGACATGCGTGAGAAAAAATTTTGCAATTCTACACAAGCAAATAGCATCTTGCATCATACTTCCTTTTGAGATTTTTAGAAGAAGCTTTGGTCTCATCCTTCTCCTGTTCGACGTAACTCGTTGGTTCGCGGTGCTGCCACCATCGAGACGTCGCTGTTTTATCTTTGGAGACAATACGTCAAAACTGTGAGCCCTACCAGGACGTATTTCGTCTTGCGTAAAGAGAATTCTTCGACTCGACTTAGTAATTTATTATTATTATTATTATTATTATTATTATATTTGTAATAGTTTAGTAAGTTACACTTTGTAATTCTTCTCCAGAATACTTTACATATTATATTCCAACAGCGGTCGGGCCGCTAGCCCTCCAAAAGAGGTCAAGACTAGCGCGTCGGGCTAGCGCTCGTTGGCACCTAGTGACCGTTGGACCGGGAACTCCCATCCAAACAGCGCGCTGGGCTAGCGCTCCCTACCCTCTAGTGATAGCTAGCCCCTACGAAAATTTAACAAAGCAAAATTTGGGGGTAGCGGTCACTACCTGGGCGAGATTTTTTTTTCTAGGGTGATTTCTTGAAGTATGCGTTCTTGAAGAAAGTGGCGTGATTTCTAGGGTGAGACCTGAGAAGTAAGAAAGAAACATTGCTAGATAGTGTATATCAATTTCTTTTGTTGTTTTGAGATTGGATTGCTGTTGAATTGGACTTTGATTATACTCCAGAGACTATCTATTCAATTTCATAGTTCGTTGCTTTTAATTCGTGAGTTCCTTTTATGTTTTACTGTAAAAACCCAAATAAAATAAATCCCTAATTATCGAGCTTAAGATATTTAGTTATAAATTCTTCTCCCGGAGATTTTTATTTTTATACATTTACGTATTATTGCTTAACTCCACGATTAAAATTTTTATACGTTATTACAAGAAATATTTAATTGCATTGCATTAGCATCCATAAATTTTGATAATTTGTATGATTTTATTAAATAATTGTGTTCATAATTTTTTATGTGCAATTATCATGTCAATTTATTCCAACTTATAATGCTTAGAAAATTTGATTATAAATGTGAATCTTAATAATCTATCATATGTGTAAATATTTACATAGATGGCTTGCATGTATAAGTGATATATATATATAGAGCTATATATGAATAGTACCCCTTTCCGTAACTAAAAATTAAAAATGCCCTATCTTGTAAAATTATATGAAAAATACCCAAATTATGAGTTTGTGACTCTTATACCCTTGCTTCACATAATCTCTCTATTATCAATATAGTCAAACATAATTAATACTTCAAACGGAATAAATCATGCAGTTCTTAATCAGGCCCATCACTCTTCCGTATAAATAAATTCTATATTAATACCAACTTTTATACCTTCTTTGACCGATAAGATGTCGGGTCGTATCCACCGGAAGTTTTAGGGACCTCGTCCAACCACCCGGAACACCGTATGGTTTCCAGACGCAGACTCCTTCAACAGCTCACAGCACAGCCCTCGTTCGTTTCCTACCCGGGGCGTATAAGTATTTGGTTGGTACAAATAAAGAAAATATAAATATAGGAGAGGATGAACAAAAGCCCAAATCTTATTAAGGAATTATAAATATATATTACATACTAATTTAATCTCCTTTAGGGAGGAGACTAACTTGTTTAGCTACCTATGGTAGCGAGAACTACTATCATAAACTAGAAAGAGGAAAGATTACAATGTTTATTTTTGGAGAGAAGTAGGAGGATTTTCGATGATCTTCCCTTTCTCCAAATGCTTGTTTTTATAGGAAGCTGGAAGCCTCCTATTCCTCCATTATTGCCTCGGATTCCTTATCTTTTGTTATAATGCTTCTTCACGTGAAGCTGGGTCCTGATAAGGCTGCCGACGCAAACATCTTGTAGTGGTCGGACCCCTTCTTTTGAATTTAGTGGTCCGTCCTTTTAACTTTATTCCACCGACGATTCTTTTTATGGTAGAACGTCTTTTTCTTCCACCCACCATTGTCGTTTTCTTTTTGGTGGGTGCTGCTTTATCAGATGCTTTTCTTTTCTGAAAGCATCTTCTGCTTTATCCTCACATGACCGTTTTATTTCTGTCGGCCATCTGTCTTTTTTGGAGGGCCCCTTGGAGCCTTTCCTTTTGGAGGAGTCTTCATCTCCTCATACTCGTTGGCTCGAAACTTCTTCTTATCTGGTTTAGGTAAGAAGCCTTTTCCGAACTCAAGTTCACGTTGGGCTGGACAATCTGAACATATCCTGGACGCCCAATGGCCCACATGAGCCATATTGCAGAACTTGCGATGGGTTTCTTTACTCATCGCCATCTTGTTTTCCCACAGAAGAGTTCTTTTTCTCTCAAAAGCCTCTTCTGCAAACTTGGTTGTCTTCCCTGTCATAGTATTTAACAGGAATGATCCATTCGCTGAGTTCTGAAAGAACTTGAATGGAAACTTGACTTTGTCCATCTCTGTAAGACAGACCCATAATCCCCATGCTCGCCTTGTTGTTATTTGATCATCTGAGATTGCGGCGATCATTGGAATTTCACTAGTTGGTGCCTTGATTTGGTTGAAGGCATCCATTCGGGGTCTTCGTAGCCTTATGTAATGGAAGGCTTCGTGATTCCCCTTTCCTGCAGGTTCTGGGGCTGCACTTATGAAATACAGCTCCAATGTATCACCTCGGCAAAGTTGTTCGTTGTTTGCCCAGGTATCATAAACCGCTTCCTGGATCCATCGGGGTAGACCTTTAAGTTCAGGAAACGCTGGGGACGTAGTATAAACTGAGGCAAGGGCCCCAAATTCATACCACTGCTTGACATCTTGGGGTTTTGATCCGGGCAGCATCCATACCCTTGGATATTTCCCCGAGCCATCAATCCTGGTATTACTAGGATTAATACCTGCTCTTGTGAGTAATTTCTCCCAGCTCGCTTGATAAGCCTGTTCAGCAGAAGAGAAAATAATCAAATTAGTATTAGACTCAGATTTGCCTGTCATAGGCCTGAGGCTAATCTCTCCCTCTTTTACCCCAGAGGTGGAGGGTTGACATGATGGTTCAGACGGTGAAGTCTTAGCATCATCATTTCCTTGGGCTAGTGGTTCAGACTCCACCGGCTTAGGACTTGCTAGAGGGGTATTTGAATCCCCATCTACCGGTTTAGGTGCCGGAACACGAAACTCTGCTATCTCCAGAGGTTTTCTGGAAGCCCGCAGGATTGGCTTTTCCAGAGCCGACCATAACTGAGTACTGGTCAGCATACTGGCTCGTATTCTACCAGAGACTTTCGTCTTATCGGTAGCTTGCATCTTCCCCATTTGATCGGCATGGAGAACGCACTCGTCCCATTCCTCCAAGAGCATTTCCAAATTTTCTCGGAGATGTTTTTGGGCTAGCATGATGGATCTAACCTCAGCTGGCTCCATCTCTTGTCAGAAAATCTGCAAGAATATTTTCATGAGATTTTAACACGACAATATCATAAATATAATATTGACATAAAGCTTGCCATCTAAGTAACCTAGCATTTTCAGGTTTTGATGCTATGTTATTTCTTAGGAAAGCTTTAACCTGGGTATTATCAACTTTTAAAGTAAATTTCTTTGCTAATAAAAATAAAGGCCATTTTTTAAAAGCATTTACTACTGCAAAGAATTCCTTCTCGTTGATATGCCATCTGATGGCCTCATTTTCTGAGAATAAACCACTACAATATCTGCAAGGTTCTTCTCCATAAGGAGTGATCTTCATGAGGACTGCTGCCCACCAATGATCACTCGCATCTGTATAGAGGACCAGATCATCCTCATCCTGTGGAATAGAAAGCTTTGGGAGATCTTTACATTCCTCCTTTAGCTTTTTCATTCCCTGTCGATGTTCTTCCGTCCATATAAACGGAACATCTTTCTTTAGTAGATTACTAAAGACCTTCCTGTGTTTCGCAAGATCTTTGATAAACATTCCTGCGAAATTAACAACTCCCAGAAAACTCTGAAGTTGTTTCTTCTCTTTTAATGTTTCTGGAAAATCCTGGACCTTCTGCACAATATGATCTTGCAAAGTTATTCCAGACTCATCGATCTCTATTCCCAAAAACTCCATTTTTTGGGTCGCAATTACTGCCTTCTTCTCTGAAAGCACTAATCCTTCTTTATAACAAACATCTGCAAATAAATCAAGATGTTTGATATGTTCATCCATATCTTTTGATGTTATAAGTATATCATCAATATAGACAAACATAAAAGAAAAATAATCTTTAAAAAGATTATCCATCTTTCTCTGGAAAATCTGGGGAGCATTAGCTAACCCCATTGGCATTACGTTCCAAACGAAATGCCCCTGTGGTGTTGAGAAAGCTGTAAGTTTTTTGCTTTCTTCTTCCATGCGAATCTGGTAGAAACCTGACTTGCAATCAAACTTTGAGAAGACCTTAGCATTGCGTATGCAGTTAATAAGGTGATCTCTACTTGAAATAAAATATCCATCAAACTTTAGAATATCATTAATCCCTTTGTAATTAATGACAAGTCTAGGTTTACCTCGCTTGATCTCACCATGATTCCTTACCAGAAACCCAGGGCTACTATAAGGTGAACTAGCCGGCTCGATCAACTTCATATCAAGATGTTCCTTGATAATAATTCTCATATCCTTCTGATCAATTAAGTTCATTAGGATAGGTCTGAATCTCACGAACTCATGCACCCTTTCCGGCTTCACCTTTAAAGTTGCTTTGAGTTGGTTCTTCTCCCACCAGGCCAAAGGATTCTCATTGTAGCATCTCGAGATCTTCCTTTTGACATCGGCAAGGGACACCTGCATTTCAACCCTAATTTCTTTGTTAGAAATCAAAGCTGCTTTAAGGATCTGGATTTCCTCCTCTTGAAGATCATCCTCCCGGATGCAGCTAAGCACTGCTTCGCTAAATCTTCTTTGATCCTTCATCTTTGGATGACGAAGTTTGCCTTCATCATTCATATCACCACGCTTGCTGCGAAAGGCTACGGGAATCTGTCGATTAAACGCCTTCCTCAGTCTCTGAACAATGATTTTATGCTCACAATTGGTTGTGAACACTAATCTTCTTTGCTCATTGTCCTGCGTGTATCGTTTGAACATCTGTAGGAAATTATTTCCTAACAGAACATTAGCTCCCGTATCATGAAAATACATCGGTGGAGTTTTAACCTTATACCAAGGTGTTTGTCCCGCTCCTCCAATTAATATTTCCACTTCTTTTACTCCTTTGGATAAGAGTAAAACTCTTTTAGAGAAATCTCGGCCAGCAATTTGAGGTAAAATATCCTCAACATCTTCTGGGAAAATTCCCCTTCTTGCTGTGCATATGCCTGCACCTGAATCAATATAGGCCGAGAAGTACTCTGCCTTATATTTTTCATATAACACTCCCACTGGAATGTATATCGAGAAAGGACTTGTCATACGATTAGGAGTCGTCTTTCTTCTATCGTAATCATCATCCCTTGGTCCATCGGTTTCCAGGGCTTGAATCTTTCCAAAAAATCCCGCCCTAGAATCAGAACATCTTCTCGTCCTGCTCTGCCTTTAACCTCTACCATAAAACCCCCTAGGTCAAGGGTTCCATTGTAATGGTTAACCTCCGGCTGCTGGAGGTAATATAAGACACTACATGGAAAGTTATTTTCCCATCTTGTAGCATCAAATCTGGTTGTCATCCCTCTCCATCCCTCTGGACATTTCAGATTGACTGAAACTTGAGGATTCCCTGGGAATTGGGGCTGACTTTCTTGGATAAGTTTCCTCCCAAATGGTTGAGATATAATTCTATCTCCTTGGAAGGGTAGTCTTCCTGAGCTTATCTTAAGACTTTGATCATGTCTTATGATTGGCCTCTCTTGAATACGAATGTTGACCTCCCTCCTTTGTGGAATCTCCATTCTATCGGGACCAATTGCTGTAGTCACCTTTTTGAAGATATCAGGTATTTCGATAAAAGGCTTTCCCAAGAATAACTCCGTATGATGGGAGTTAGAAAGTGCATACGAAATCTGATATGTTATCGAATAAGGTGTATTCCCCTCATCCAATAACTCCTTCCTCTTGAAGTCCTGATATAGCGTCAGAGCTTTACTGAAACCCGAGTCGTTGAGATTATATGCAATCTTAGGATATACAATCCCCACAACTTGGCCTGCACAAAGATTCCCCGTGATGGTTCCCATCACCGAATCTTGTAGGTTTCTGATTCTCCTATCACATATGGCTATGTCGATTGGAGCATCAATTCCTGTGAACATCGTGGATTTGAGAACCAGTTGAATTGCCCCGATATGAATCCATCTCATCTTTTCGGCAATTTCTGGTTTAAGTTTCTCCAAATCCTCACGTATGTCGCTTGCTGGAATCAATTGCATCTCCACTTGATTCCCCGTAAACTCGATCGGAAGCGACATCTCTCGTCTAGTGATTCCGTAGACGATATGATGTTTCCTTC
Organism: Leonotis leonurus; assembly: GCA_026898415.1. NCBI lineage: Eukaryota > Viridiplantae > Streptophyta > Magnoliopsida > Lamiales > Lamiaceae > Leonotis > Leonotis leonurus. The sequence goes on from JAPKLX010000099.1 coordinate 263,471, forward strand.
TTCCCAAACTGAAATTCCTTAGAACTTCGTCTAGGTTGCTGGCATTAAAACCTTGATACTTCTGAATGTTCAAGGTTTTCTTCATGATTTTGTCGATCAGGTTTGGCGAGATCATCGTGCGACTGGAAAATCCAGTTCGATCCTCTTTCTCCTGATGACAAGACTCAGCTTCAGTCTGAAGATTCTGTAGATCCATCTGAATCTCCATCACTACTAAGAATCTCTTCTTGCTCATATATACTCTCATCTGAGGGTATATCTTCAAACTGGTACACTTGAACCAATTCTTGGTAGTATATGGCATCTTCGATGTCTGGAGTAGACTCGAACCTTCGCATGCCTCTCTGCTCGTTATCGGGGCAATTTGTTGAAATATGCCCCTTGGCTCCGCAGGTCCAGCAATTACAATCTTTAAAACTTTCATTAGCTCTGGTATGAGCTTTTCTAAAAGTTTTCTTTGCTGGAGTTCTTGAACTGGATCCTTGGAACGAACCCCTACTTCTGGCCGGTCCGCTTCTTTGTCCAGTTTTGTATGATCTAGCCTTCTGTCTAGACCACATCGTCCTTGGCTTCCAAGATCTTCCTCTTGGATTTCTTTCTTTGGAATAGGGTTGGTACCTATTCTTTCGTCTTTTTGTTATTGATGGCTCGCCTCCAATAACAACTGGAAGATCATTATCTTCACAGTTTAGGTGAGCTGCTTTGTTGATTCTTCGCAGCTTCTTCAGGTTTTTCTGAGCAGTGGCTTGTTGACACCATTCTGAAAGCTTTTGATGTACATAAGACATCCTCTTGGCGATGCTGTCACTACCCTTGGGGATATAATCTCTTATCATCATCTCCTTCCATGGACTTGGAAATTTTAAGAAGAAAATTTCCTTCGCGATAGTCTCATCAGCTTTTGACTGATGCTGGTAGATCGTAAAGAGCTGAAGAAATTTATTGAGCGCCTTTGGATCCAAGACTGTAAGTCTTAGATTATATAACGCCAATAGATACTTTCTTCTTTTCTCTCTATCGAATCCCTCGTAGTATCCTTCTCCGATGAAATGGTCTTTGAATAGGACACTCATTCTTCGGATAATCTCCGAGTAGGATTCCACCTCGAAGCATTGATTTCTTACTTCGAGGTGTAATCCTTCCCAGGCGATTTTTACTACGCCTGCGAGACTGGTTTCAAGAATCTTAACCAATCCTTCTTTGTTGACGTCGAGAGTAGCTGCTGCAATCCGCATTGCTCCTCCCCACTCGTCGATCACTGATTCTCGATCTTTGAAACTAACTTCATCAAGATCAAGCATTACGCCGTATGGATGGATGGGATCCAGGGTAGCCTTTCCAACCGGTGAATCTTGGATTCGGGGTTGTCTTCTCCTTCTGGTTCTCTCCATCAGTATGGCCTCGTCTGGTACCGTCGAGGTATATGATGGTCCAGCATGGAAATCACGAGCTTCTCTCATGACTTCTTCAGGTGGTGGTGGTACTTGCTGATTTAATGGTACAGCAGCGTTTCCCTCCCTGATGTGCGCCACCTGGTGTTGGTTCATCTTGAGATCAACCACCTTCATATTAGCAAAAGATTCTGCTAACTCTTGTAGATCTTCAAGTCAGATTCTTTCAAGGTTACTCATGATTTTTCACCTTGAAATAATCGTACATATCTTTCCACTTGAGGATCTTTTCCTTTATCCTTCACGGGTAGAGGATATTTTGGCCCTTCGGGGAATAGCATCCGGTTCCTTCTTTCGGGAAGAGATCTGTTCTCCAATTGGCCAACTCGACTCTGAATATCTTGCAAGATGGTTAGGATCTCATCTTGTTGACTTGATATTCTTTTTATCTCCTGGGGTACATTAATTAGGCGGTTGCCATAATTTTGTACCGTCTTCTGGATCTCCCTTAAATCAACCGAGAATTTTGATATATCAGGGTCGATTTCTCGGAAGGCCGGGGTCTCCCTTCTATCTTGATTCATTAAAAATGGGTTGAATGTCCCATTTCCCTTTGCTGGTTCACCTCTCGTTGAAGTGAGAGGGTGGCTAGTTGTAGATCTTGGTATCTACTCATCCTGAGGAGGATCCTTGATTTCTCGTTTATAGATAAAGGATCGTCAGTCCCTTCATCTAACTTGTTAGCCAAAGAGAGATATATCTCTTGGTACTTGCGATCTTTATTCTCCAATAATCGGAGAAAATTCCTGTAACCAAAGCATCTCGGACAAGTGTCCGGATCCATATTTCTCTTGGAGTCTCCTCCGTTAGGAAATAATTAAATGCAATAAATAAATATAATTCCTTAATAAACCTAGGGCTCTGATACCATTTAAAAAAGATTTTCTGCCAAGATTTATTCCCATGGTTTAAACATGTTCTAATTTCAATAAGTAATATGCTCAAGCAATTTCAACAAAATCCGGTCGTAAAAAACAAAAACCCGGTCGTCAAAACCCGATCACTATTTAAAAACCCGGTCACTATTCCAAAACTTGGTCATTAAAATCCGATCCATATTTTTCCGACCAGATTTTTGTTCTATACTGGTTTGAAATATTTTGAGTCATCTTATTAATTGAAATCATTTTGAAATACAAATTATTAACCATATATGTAATAGAGAAATATTTGCTCAAAAACAACCATTTTAAACTGTCAGTACGTGGCATTGTTTAGACAAGACCCACTGTCCGATAAAGGGATTCAGTATCGGGCACGAGGAATATTTCCAGCCAATATACTTCCATTAATGGTGTTAAACTAACCATTTAGGCTAGATAAGTAGGGGTAAAAAAGTCTTTTTGGACATTTTTCATGTGTTTTTACAAAAGAGGGCATATTTCATTTTATCGTTACAAAAGAGGGTAGTTTTCACAATTATCCCATATATATATATATATAGGTATATATATGTGTGTAGTGAGCATGTATTGAGGTATTACATAATATGTATATATGTAGGGGAATTATAATGTATCTATTATATGTGAAATTATCCAATAAATAACATATAATACACTTACACAAAATATAAATAAAAGATACTACAAATCCTACATCTAGGCTTAATAATTAGGATTTGAGAGAGATAATTGTTGGGAAAGTAAAATTTTTCTTCTTCCAAACTCCAAATCGTCACTTTCATCTTCCCCATGCAAGAAAACCCAAAATCACACTCTTCTCCTATCTTCTTCATTCTCCAAGACACTCATTCACTCCTACAACTCTCACCCTACATCTCTCTCTCCCCACAACCTCCATTGACACTCTCAAGCTCAAGAACACATTCCTCCATTGTTGCATGCACACCAACGCCAAGCTTCCATCCTCCACCCACACCTAAGAGCTTCACCCCCATCCAAGCTACTGAGATAGGAAGAGGAAGAGCACTCCATCATCCATCATTCCAAGCTAGAGGAGGAGAGTGATAGAACTTGAGGTATATCATGTTTACCAACTTGTATTCTTGAGTTTGAGCTATAAAACCCTTAAACCTCTTCCCCATTGACTTAGGATGGATTTTGTATGTTTTCTAAACATTTTTATATAATAAAGTTCAAATCTTTAAAGTTTTATGAGGAGAAACACGAAAGAGAAGAAATAGAAGTTTAGAATCTGCCGATAAATTTTCGATATAAGTTTCTGCATGTCTCGTGTTGTTTTACTTCTCCATTTGTTTTGAAAATTTTTATATAGAAACCTTGCTATGTTAACTATATGTATACAAAATTTCAGCTTATTCTAAGTTCTTTTGGTATTTTACAAAAATATGTGAAGTAGGCCTCGCAACTGTGAAAACCTGAAATTTTTGCATGTGCCATTGTTTTTAGATAAATTACTGAGCTTGCTTCGACATGATTTACTTCTCCGTTTATGATGAAAATTTATATGTAGATACCTTACTATGTGAATTACAATACTGTAAAGTTTCGTCCATTTTTATAATGTTTGTGATTTTTGAAAAATACTTGAAGTTGACTGTTTGAAGTAAAAATCCTTGTAAATGGTGACACTTTGTATCCTCGGTTCATGTGGTTTTATAAGGTATAATTTATGTTTAAAATTTTATGGGAATATTAGGTTATGTGTAGAGTAATCGTACCAAGTTTTAGGGAAAAATATATTGTTTTGATATTTTTAATAAATCCTCCAAAAACGTTATACGAATCTGAAATGCTTTCTAATATAGTTGAACTAATTGTCTCCGTTAATAGGATTTTATTAATCCCCTTTGATTGAAATTTTTACAGAACGTTATTTACTATGTATTTATAATATCTGTAAGTTTTCAACACTTTTAAACAAGTATAAGTATTTTTAAAGGATTTTACAAAATGACAGCCCGTAAGATACCTGTTTTTGGCAGATCTTAGTATACCTTGAATAACTTCTGTCTCACTTAATATTTTTGACTCTTGTGTATATGGAAATTGTTAGGAGTTATCCCTTTAAGCATTTGAAATTAAATTATATGCTCATATGTGCTTAAGTTGTTAATAATCTTAAACTTGATTGTATATGTTTATATGATTTATATGTCCACGAGCATCATGCATATCACGAGCATTATTGACAAAATTTATGAAAAATATAGTTATATAATTAATGGCATAACTTATAAATATTTCTTATCCAAAAACCCGGGAGTAGGAATAGAACATAGGGACGACTTGTTCGATTAGCCTCCTAAGTTGAGACTTGTATTGTAGGTCCCGTTCAGGCCGATAAGTGACTCGTGCATTTTCCGTTCAACTGATCCACAAGATTGAGGTGTGGGTCTATTTACAGTACGGTATTTTGAGTTAATAAGCTCGAACTGCTTTTTATGAAAATGTGAATTTACATGCCAAATGTTTTATTATGCTCATGTGTATCCTATATGTGATGGATCGGTATTACCGTACCCATTGATTGGCGCTGCCAATGATGTAAGTTAACAATTGTGCCTTGAGCCGGATCCGGCCAAGGTAGTGTACACGGAAAGTTCGGATCGGGTGAACTTGGCCAGGTTCCCCGGTCTTGGCGAAAGGGGATTATTCGCGGAAGACTTCGGTTTTCCCCGTCTAGTCGCAATGAGGAACACAATGAATGAGCAAAGAATGATGACGAGCTCGATATGATGGTAAAATGTATGTTTTCATATGTGTATGGTAGGCTTTTGATTTGAAACGCCATGCATCATATGGTTGGGCATGTAATATTCTTTAAATGATGATTTATGTTGTTTTTCACTGAAAAAGTCGGACAACGACTCACACTGAGTACACTAGTACTCAGCCCAAAATATTTTTTTCAAATGTTTTTACAGATTTTAGGAGGACGGTGATGAGCTGGCAACGAGGTGGGCCTCATCGAGAGTCTTATTCATATATGTCGATTACGTTGGTGAGATGAATGTCATATTGTTATTTATTCCGCTGCTAGTCGGTTTCATCTTATTGATGACCCTCATTATCCAAACTCATGGTCTATCATGTTGACCGTCAATATAAAACTTTCAACTTTTGATCCTATTTATTTCAATGTTTACGGTTCAATTTCTTTATACATTGAACTCGTGTCGTATCTAGAGTGTCCAAAATCCTGGAGTTTACCCTTCTTCTTCTATTGTTAATCATTACTTTGCCGTTATGAAATATTTCTCAATTATATTTTCGTTGAATTCTTATTCCGCATAGGCCCCATCCTGCGGGGCGTGACATTTACCGTTCTTTACCGCTTTTATTTTATAGTTCCTTCTCGTTTGGTTATTATTGAATCATTGATTAGATGAATCATTTATATTTTTCAGTTATTTCATAGGTGCATGTTAGAATTTACTCTTATTCATTTCATGTTCTTAGTCCTAGGGTTTAATTTCCGTTCAAATAGTTTGATTGCTTTCTTATTTCCTATCTAGTTTAATTTGCTTTTCAATTCCTTTAATTTTTCACGCCTAGGTAATTAATAAATTTAGAGTAACGACATACTCAAACTATACAATTAGAGTATTTATGATTTTATTTGTTTATTGTGAGCAACGTATATTAAACCTTGTTTATTTTTTTGAGAATATGATTTAGATTAGCTTATTGATCTAGGATGACCTCGTTCTATTGCCTGAATCTTAGGTAAAATAAGTTGTAATAAGTATATTTAACTTTTTAATGCTTGTTTATTGGATCCATTATAAATTTGAAAATTCTGCAAACTTAATGATTTCAAGAATTGAATAGTTATTAAAAAAATAAGTCATAATAATGGAAGAAAGAACATAAATCATACTTAATTGAACACCATATTTAAGTTGGTTAAAGTTTTCAGTATACACATGAACTTGCCAGGGAGATAAGTAGTTCAATAAGAAGTCTGAAAATTTGAGTTCCTACTATTTAGAGCAGTCCTTTTCAATTTAAAAAATTAAATCAATTATGAAGATATATAATTAGATAATAATGCTAAACAAATTCAATTTCCGACACTTGAGATGTCGACTTCAAAAAAAGTAAAATAAATGTAGAAAATGAATAATACTAAAAGCCATGGTTTAGAAAAGAAAAGAGAAGAAAAAGAAAAGAGTGTCACAACTGACAACCAGACAATAGTGATAACTGATAAGTAACAAATATGGACCCAACAGCCACCCTTTGTTTAGTAAAGGCCCAAATACTTACACGTAAATTAATATGAGCCGTACGATTTCATGTGAGTTGCTTAGATAATTACTCTGTTCATAGAGGCCATGAATCTCAATTTGGCCCGAAAGTTCGGGTTGGCTCGAACACCAATCCAAATCAAAGAGGATTATGGTTAAAAATTTATAATTCAAAATATTTTTTAGTCTGAATGACTTGAATCGAAAACAACCCGAACTCAATAGAGTTAATCCGAAAACTGAGTGAGTTGGTCGAATTAACCGAATTAAAGTTGATGGCCAAACTAATGTACGTTCCCTCGTGATGAAGAAATACTAACATTTAAAAAGTAGTGGTGCCGTAGGTATCTGTCTAATTAAATTTGATGAAATAATCTCTAATTTAGCTTATTGACAAATCAAATCAAGACTTATAACAGATTTTTCCCCATTGTCATCACGCATGTAATTATGCTTTCCCATGGTTTCATGTAGAATTTCCTTTTTATAATTCACCATTTGTTCCTTTTCCTTTTTCAAGTTGGTTTTGTGTAATACTTCATCCGTCTCAATAAGCATGACATAATTTATATTCATCTGAATATATTAAAATAATAAAAAGTATCAAACTTATTGGGACAGAGATACTAACACTTAAAAATCGTTACCTCTAATTAAGATTATTGTAGAGTTAACAGTAAAAAAATTGCAAGTTGTTGAGAGATTATATTGATCATTGAACATCGAGAGCAATCAAAGAGTCCACTAAGTGGCATTTGCAAAGAGGTTGTTTAGAAAAATTTAATAAAAGATACTAATAATCAGAAAATTTAATGCTTTGTAATTATTGGAAAATATTTATAAGGGTTTTGATTTAGATTTCAAAATCTCATTTGAAAGATGTAATAAATTCAAAACTGAAATCTAGTCTAAATCTTTGTTTTCAAAATTAATATGTTAAGGAATTCAGGTACATAGAGACCGGAGAACTACAAACTGAAGACTTAAGACCAACACTAAAGTTTACTTACAATTCGGTGAAGAATCAATTTTGATGGATGCTCCCTGAAGTTCATCCTAAAGAAATGAAGACTCAGAAATGTTGAAGTGCAGAATTCCACGTCGCTCGAAGTCATGCACTAAAGTAAAGTCTACAGGAACCTAGCTACTGAAGTTAGTCAACCACTGCATAAAGAGGTTACTACTTATGGCAAATTGCAGACACCAAAAATGGTAAAAAGGACGATGACTCCAACAAAAAATTTCAAAGCTTCGGACACCTCTCTTCTTCAACGGATATATTTTTAGAGTGTCCTATATATATCTCAACACTTCAAACGTTTCAAAAAATCGGTTATCAAGCTATCTAACGCTCTCAAGCTCTCTACACTCAAAGCTTTAAATTGCTCTCAGGATTCCTATCTTAGAACACTCAAGTTTTCTCGGTGATTCATAGTGTATTCTTAGCGATTCATTGTAACCAAAGAATAGATCTAGTCTAACCTTAGTATTATCTGCTAGAAGTGATCAGATTCAAGCTGTAAATCAAACCTTCAAGGTTGATCACTGTAAGACAACTCCATTTAGTTGGAAATCCTTGAGTCACTTCGAGAATTGTAGACGTATGAGTTTTATCTCCGAACCACGCAAACCAAATCACTGTCTTCGCTATTGCTTTTTGTATTCATTATTTCTCTAATGCCTTATTGAATATACTGAATACTAATTAAGCGTAAACTGAAACAATAACATTAAGATTTCTGATAAACGAGTAAGTCTTTAAAATCACCACTTATGCACTGCAATACGTAAAATATTAGTTCATTAGTTATGCACTGCAATACGTAAAATATTAGTTCATTAGTCCAACACTTGTTATAGACCGAAGGATTCTTATCTAAAAACTATTAAATCTGAAGTTACATCCCTTCATATTTGACTATGATCACTGAAACTCGTCTTAAACTGAAAATTTTGAAATTGGTGTATCACCCTCCCATACATCAAATTACTAGTATAGGACCAACATAAACTATGCAAAAATTTCAATCATCTAACAGATAAAAGAATTATAATTTGAATAAGATAAATTGTATTGTAGATAGTAAATATAGGAATTAAATGGGTGGTCAAAGCAACTTTATCGTCTATGTTGGAAAGTAGTTGTAGCTTTACTTGGATTAGTTGGCGTGGCGCTTTCGCCCTATTATTACAGCTTAGCGGCTTTTCTTCGCATTAACAACATGCACGTGACCCTTTTTTATTTCCTCAAATCCATTCATTTTATGGACATATAAATAAATGATTCATTAATTATTGAGTGGATGAGTTTATTAATATAAATTAATATATGGATTTAATCCATTCTTATTTCCTAAAGAAGCTACACCAAATACTGACGTGCACAAATTAGTTTGTACGTTGTCCAGCTTATTCTTAACTCTCAAATAATAGTTCGAGTTTATTTCAGCTTCATTGAGCCACTATTCACTCTTCAAATTTTGATTTATGCGTTAATTATTAATTTTTTCTTACAATATATTAATAATTTACAATAGTGTAGTATATTAATAATTCTAAACTTCATTATAAAGGCAGGATACAAATTTGAACAAAAACGAATGTGCATTTATTTATTCAATCCGTTCATGTATATTGAGTTCGAATTTGAACTGGATCAACATATATAATTATTGGATGCCTATTTCCTTTCTTTCTTTTTTCTTCAAAGATGGTAATATTCTAATAACACCCTCAAAATTAAATTAATGCTTATTACTAAATCGAGTTTCCAAATATTATTCTACCACTCATCAACTTTTCAAAATAGCCTAAACAATTATGTACATACACATAATCCATTAATTGCATTTCTTAAAAAGCAGAAAAAAGAAGAAAAAAAAAAGATTAATTACCAAAGTAAATCTAGTTAGCCAACTCAGCAACGGGTGATGAGCTAGCTCTGAGTCAAAGGAACATTAACAACCTTTGACTGAAAATCCTGTCTCAATTTACTGTTATGCCCCGGAAGCGTGCACTCCACGTGCCCCCTATTTATACCGTCAATCCCTAATTCTCATTTTCTCCATCCCCAATTCTTCACTCCTAAGAAAAATTACGAGATATAGATTCCATTTGTTTTTCGTTTCATTAATCCTTGAGATTTGATTTTTATTTTTTCAGCTGATATATATATGGCGGATTCAGGAAATAGGAAATCGGCGGTGAGGCGCGAGCCGAACAGATTGCAGAGGAGGGCGCCGGCGTCGCTGCAGATAACTCCGGCGGCAGATTGGAAGGCGGCGATACCGCTTCTGTCGCCATTGGTGCAGTCTCCGACCTCCGATGAACCGAAGGTCGAGGTTATATCTTCTTCCAACGGTGTTAATGAACCGCCGCCGTCGGTGGCGGCGGCGGCGGTGGTTCTGCAGAAGTGGCAGCACCCGGCTGCGCCGTTTGGGTACGAGCCGGCGCCGTTTATGCCTTTTGTTCATACTGGAGTTACAGATAGATGATAATGATAATTAATATATTTATATCTTTTTTAATTCCTTTATTTTTAGTGTGTGTGAGCTTATTTTTTGCTGATATCTTTATATGCTAGCATTAATGACCGTTAACCAGAAATATTTAAATGATTTTATTGAGGGAATGAAATATGACGAAATATAATATAGATGTTAAGCGACAATTATGCTTAGTTGTAATTAAATTTGAGAGTATCATTGGTTTGAGTTTAGATATAAGTTTGAATTGTGTATTTGTGTATGAGCATCCTTTAATCATCTTATGGACTTTAACTTGTCACATTCCACATGTTTTTGGTGTTGAAATTGAAATTTCTAGAATATCTTTTATATCACGAGTAAGTGGGAGATCAACACATTGAAATCCACACGCCCATTTACCTAAAATTAATTTGAACACAATCTGAATGAGAAAATGCCTCAAGCTCCCACAAACATATGCTGATTTTTCAACGGAAAAATAAACAAATTTGATTGTGAACCACTAATTGTGCTCTAATAAATTATCTCTTATTATGTCTTAACAATCTCTAGAATCTTTGCTTTGTATTTATTAAATTATATTCCTTACGTGTTGGCTTATTTTCCTTTTTACTCGTCTTATTAATTTTTTCTTTTTTTCACAAACAGTTAAAAAAAAAGTTATAAACTGTATCTCTTTTTTATTTTTTACATAATTTTTAATTTACGTATTCAAAATAAATAAGTTAATAATAATAGAATGAAAATAGTATTTATCTTTTCACGAAATTATTATTGATGTTGTATATTTCCTTCTTTAATAAAATTATCACATGATTTATTTTTATAAATGCACTAATCCACTAAATACACTCAAAAGAGTCAAAACTATTACTCCATTACTCCTACGAAATGGAAATGGAATGTCATATTCTTTTGTTTTTTCTTCCGCTTTTAAGGCTCGACTCATTACTTATTTTTATCTTTTGCCTTTCAGCTTTCAGCTTTTATCTTAATATGAAATGATTAGTCACAAAGAAATCCTATTTTTGGGTCTCTCTATGTTAAAAGTGTTATTTTAGCAAACTTTTTAGAGTTTTGCAAAATATTTGATAGCGAAAATTTATCGATTTGAGTCTTTCGTATATAATTTTAATTTTTGTATTTTTGATTTTATTGAATACAATATAAATTAATATTTAAAAAAAACATAAAATAATTTAAAATAAATATATTATCATTAATTAAAAATATTTTAAATTTTAGAAATTAAAATTATATTAATTTAAAATCAAAACAAAATTACAATGAATTAATAAATTAAATAAGAAAAAAAAACACCAAATAACAAAATAGGAGATAAATAAATATGAAAAATGAGGTGTGAAATGAAGTATTCTATATAACAATATAATAAAGAGCTTGAGAGCTTGAGATCGTGAGCCCCATTTGAGAGCTTGAGCTCGTGAGCCTCAGCCACATGGGAGTCTGAGTTGTGGGTCGCCGCCTGACTTGGGATCCCACCTCTTCTTTTAATTTATTTTTAATTCATTTTTTTTTTTAAAATTTATATATAAATACTCTTTCATTACGCTCATTCTACACATAATTTTTTCTAGTTATTAATCTCTTTTAACTTTATTTTGACTTTAACTTAATGTATTTTATTTTTCAAAATTTAATGTATATTTTTAATTAATATTAATTTATATTATATCTAAAAAATATTAAAATTAGAAATATGAAAATTAAATACAAGAGCTCCAAAATCAAGAGCCACCACTATAAAATATTTTGAAAAATATAAGAAACTCCCCATGAAAATTTTTCAAAAATTACAAAAGTATTCATGGGAGTCCTAAAAATGAGAACATCATTGGAATGCTCTAATAACTCTAGGCTATAAGTGTAGGGCATGTAGATATTTTTTAATTGAAAATTCAAGTCATCAATTTTTTAAAAAGTAAATTTCAAGTCATTGATCCGGTTATCCTAGTCATCATTCTGTTATCGGAAAATAACTCTAGGCTATAAGTGTAACTAAAGAGATGAAGTGAGACTATAACTTAATAATTTAAAAGGTGAGGAAAATAAAATCACCAAAAGTCTAAAGGTGGCTATAAGTTATATTTAACCCTTTAAATATTAAATACTCCATCCGTGTTAAATGCGGCCACAAGAAATCCGACACGGAGTTTAAGAAAGTAAAGTATTACTCCCTCTGATTTTTTTTAAGTGTCGTATTTCACTTTTTTTCTTATTTCTAAATAAGTGTCCTATTTCAAAATTCTAAAGTCTATTTATGAAAATCTTTCAATTTTGCCCTTATTTAATATTTATTGGAATTTGATATTATTTGTATGAATGTATTTATTATGCTATTCAATAAAGAGTATACAAGTAAAAATTTTATTTTATTGGTATGTGAGATTTAGTAAAATATGACACTTATTAAAAAACGGAGGGAGTGTGTTTTAAAAAAGTAGGAGTGAGGTATTGTAAAGGTAAATTTTTTCTTTTTTGAAAAAGTGGTCACTTTTAATGGCAGCCCTATAAGGAAACGTGACCACATTTAATGGGACAGAGAGAGTATATAAATATTTGGGTTGGGCTTGGAAGTTATGGGCCTTCTGGACCTAAAAATAGGCCATGTCTACCTATCAGATTTAAATTTTTAGACCTAATCTCAACCTATGATATCATGGGTCGAACCTGGGGGTCATTATCATCGGGCTTAGGGTTGAACATTCGAATATTTGATTCGATTTTAGTTGAAACTGAACCAAATCAAATTAAATTTTGGATTGAAAAATATATCAAACCAAATAGAACCAAAATAACCAAATTTCTTTCGGTTTGGTTTGGTTTGTCCATATGTTTTATTTCGTAACTAATTTCATTCAATTTTTAGAATAATTAATTATTGATTTCTAATCATTTTTATATATGTATATATATTTAATTTTTTATGTACTAAAAAAATAAAAAAATCAACTTTAAAAAATTTAAATTTAAAAACTATAATAAAAAATCATGTACATATCTTTAATATTTTTCAAGTTTTAAAGGATAACTAATGTTGCATAATTTATTGAATATTATAATTTTATTTATTGTAAATATGAAAAATATTAGTGTATTACATTTAATATACATAATGTTTAATATTTTAAAATATAAGATAATACATAACTTAAAAGAAAATAAAAATCTATATGATAAAATAATACTAATGAAAATAAAAATATATTTTAACATTAATAAAATAATTTGATTTAATTTTCAATTTAGTTTTGTCTAAATTCGAACAAACTAAATTAAAATGTGGTCCACAAAAAACTAAACCCAAGAAATCAAAATAACCAAACCGTACGTATTTAATATCTCAATTTGGTTATGTTTGATTTTTTGAATTTGGTTAATTTTACTTACTGCTATTCGAACTTTAGTATAGGTGGGCAAAAATGTCATTTCCCTATAAGTTTGACTAAGAAGTCCATCATTCAAAGTGTAGCCGTTTAGCTAATATAGTTGAGATGATAATTAGGCCCAAAACATCCAACCAAAATAAAAGGCTCCAAATGATTTTGCATAAAGACTAATAATTGCAATGGTGGATGGAGATTTGGTCTTTAGTTAAGCAAAAAGTTACACGACAAATAGAAAAGCATGTATAATTTGGACAACAAAATAATACCACCCCCTTATGTTATAGTACTCAAAATAATTATATCCAATATGGATTTATTTTCCACAAGTATTTGATATATAATCATCAATTGGTTTGTATTTCACCAATAAACTCAACCATTTAATTGAGAAATATTTCAATGGAACTCATTCAGGACTTGGGTAAATGTAGACTATGTTTGGTACCTAGGATGCGATACTCATCTCTTGATAATTGTCATAATTATAAAATAATTATCATGAGATAAATATCGTATCTTAAATACCAAATATAGTCTAAATTATAAATAAAGGTTAAGATAGAATTTACATCAAAGGTGTTCGTTCACTTGGCCCAACCCGCACTACTTGTTTAGTTGAGTCGAGTCGGGTAGGGTCATTTGACAACCCTCTATGGAGATATTGAAAGAATAGTTGTTGAACCGAATGCACAATTTATTAATTATTAAAGATTTGAAAAATATAGTAGTCGACGTGTTGTAGGTATTTTACTTTGGTTATTAGTTGTTTGTCTAGGGATCTTCTTTGTCCTATATTGTTTCAAGGTGGAACATTGTTTTGCTATGACAACTCAAGTCACCAACTCCAACTATTGCTCTTACTTTTTGACAAATATTAACCCATTATTTGGAATTAGTTTACATCTATAAAGTTGTCTCATTTATTGTAATAAACCATTAACACCCATTTTACAAATTATTAGCTAAGTGGTGAAAGAGACACTAATCGTGGAGTGATTAATATTGAATACTCTTTTCGGTTTGTTTTGATCCACAATCATTTGAAAATTGTTTGGCTATATTATGTAGTTGAATATAATTGAATCCTATAGTATTAATTATTCTTACCATGCGAGTAATTTTTTGTATTTATGATTTATTACAATCACTTAGAGATCTTCTAATAAGAGCACCGCTCACCCATCCGCGTCGGACAATTCTTAACGTGCTCACAGTTTGCATCATTATACATCATATTATAAATTTTATTTTTTGTTTTTATTTTTTTATTTTATATTAAATTATACTACAATCAATAAACTATTGTTGAAAAGTGAGAATTAATATCTTTTTACTGAAATTTTAATATTTATCTATGAGACATGTCACATCGTCTGTGAGCGTTCATTAACTCTCCCCATGCGAGCGAGGGGATGAGCGTTTTCACTTCTAATAAATATCATAATTCTCTTGGAGTGCGTTTGGTAGCTTAGATGAAGGCAGATAAGATTATTAATCTGCCTTCATCTGCTGTTTGGTAGCACACATTATTTATGAGGACGGCCCGACATAATTTGGAAGCCCGTTGTTATTTCACTATTACAATCAAATTATTAATCAGTCGAAATTGGGGTGATAAGTTATGTAGCTTCAACAGGAAACCCACATTACAATATTGTTTCTGACTAATCTTCTTCACAGTCTTCTCACATATTCACAGTCTTCTCACATCGAAGAACCCAGGTAATAATCGAATCAAAGCACAGCGAGCTAGGGCTCTTCAATTTTCTGGGAAATCTAAGGTAGTTTTGGATTTATGTATATTTTTGAAATTTTAGGGCTTTTCACTTCTCTTTTCTCACAGTCTTCTCATTGATGAAAGCAGGCAACAATCGAAGCGACGCATCGAGCTAGGGCTTTTCATTTTCGGGGGAATCTAAGGTAGTTTTGGAATTTTGGATATTTTGGATATTTTAGGGCTCTTCACTTCTCTTCTCACATTATTTTTCACAGTGTTCTCATCGAATATACATGTCAACTATCGAACAATTTTATGCAGCTAGCTTGGGTATTTTAGGAGGTTTTGATTTTGGTTAATTAAATTTTTTTTTTCGAAGGTCGATCTGATAGTTTGCGATTTTCTGTTTGTGGAGAATTGAATTCGAAGGTATAGTTTGCGATTTTCTTGTAGCTAGATTTTTATTCACTGTGGGAGTGGAGCATATACGATTAGGTAATGATTGTAGTTCATTTTCTATATGCAGCTACCTAGGGCTTTGTGGGGATTGGCTTTTTACAGTTTATGAGGAAAATTTGAAGGTCTTCAATAGGTAACCTCCTATTTTCCACTAATTTTTTTGAATTTATGATTTTGGTTAATTTTATGTTTTGTTCTTTTTGAGTGTTCTGTGCATTTGTTTTCTTTTGGTCTGCTCTGCCTTCTCATTTCAAAGAATAATTATTTCAAAGAAGAGTTCATAAGTGTTCTGTGCATTTGTTTTTTTTTTTGGTTCATATGATTTTTGGGATTATTAACAAGTGACTGATTTCTGCAGTGTGAGGCAATGCATAATGCTTTCTGAGCTTTGAAGAATGAATTTTCTATTTGGTATTATTGGTGGGGTAGTCATAATAGGTTACTGATTTCTGAAGAATGTTTTATAAGTATTTGGATTATTGGTGTGTTAGTGATAAAATTGATTTCTGGAAGGTGATATTTCAGGAAGTGGTTGAGTTTGGACAAATGTAACACTACTCAAACGCTTCAGAAACACACACATACACAAACAGGTTTCTAATACCTATTGCAAGCTTAACATATAGTTGATGATGTGATAGTAGTATTTCTAATACCTGTTGCAAGCTTAACATGTAGTTGATGATGTGATAGTAGTATATTGTCATATCTTTGTAATACATGATGCAAAAACTAATTTGTGCATGATGATGTGAGAGAAGTTTATTGTTATATGATGTTGTGATATATGTTGCTACCTGGATTATTGTCATATGTAGATGGTGATAGAAGTTTATTGTCATATGTTGGTAATACCAGTTGCAAATTATCTTCTTCTTTTAAATGGTTTTTAATACCTGTTGCTACCTTGGTGGTTTTTAATACCTATTGATAATTTGCATATTTATCAACATATGTTTTTTTGTCATATGTTGCTATCTTAACATACCTGATAACATATGTATTTTTGTCATATGTTGATACCTGCATTTGTCATATGTATTTTTTGTTTTTGTGCTGCAATAGATGATTGGACTGACTATATAATTGATGGCATTATAACTACTTTATATCTAATGACATTGTAACTACTATATAATTGATGACATTATAACTACTTTATATCTATAAGTCATATAGCTTATGTGAGTGTCCCCTAATATAAGTCCTTACGTTTTATGCAGATTCTGGGTAAAATGACTTACAATTTAGCAACATGTAAGGAACTTTACATGTGTATAGAGGACATATTTCAAGAAACAATGACTCAATTTTTTATTTTATTGACCCTACTAGTCATAAGTGAAAGCAATAAGAGACGTAGGTTGAAAGATAGGTCTTACAGTATGATTAAGAAGATTCCACATCAAGTAAGACACTTAAGTAGGATGTTTAAAATCAGCGATGCAGATTGCATCGTAAATTTTCGAATGGATCGTAACACATTCGGTAGACTTTGTTTATTGTTACGAGAATTGGGTAGTGTTTGTGATGGCAAATATATTAGTGTGGAGGAGCAAATTGCCATGTTTCTTTCTGTTTTAAGTCATCACAAGAAGAACAAAATTGTTGGATTTGATTACAGTCGATCTGGTCAAACAGTTTCAAACTACTTTCATATAGTATTAAAGGTTATTTTAAAACTTCACACACTATTACTTGCGAAGCCTGACTCTGTGTCTGAAGATAACAATGACTACCGTTGGAAGTGGTTTAAGGTATTTAATATAATCATCTTAACCAATCATGATTATAATATAAATATGTTGAATGCTCTTCTGATACACCTTTTTTTTTTATTGACTTATTTTTAAAAGGGGTGCTTAGGAGCCCTAGATGGGACATACATAAGTATAACAGTCCCTGTTGTAGATAAACCAAGATATAGATCCAGAAAAGGGGAAATATGCACCAACACATTGGGCGTTTGTGATAGAAATATGGCTATTATCTATGTACTACCTGGGTGGGAGGGATCAGCTTCAGATTCTAGAGTTCTACGAGACGCTGTTAATAGGAACCACGAGTTGAAGGTTCCACGGGGTATAAATTTCATAATTTTTTACTTTTAACCTTAATTTGAACTACTATTGGTTGGTTTGTACTAAGATATCCCTAACTTTGGTAATTTAGGTAATTATTATTTGGTTGATAACGGATATGCCAATTCAGAGTTTTTTAGCCCCATATCGAGGTGTTCGATATCATCTTAAAGAATGGGGACCAATGCGCGAAAGACCTCAAAATGCACATGAACTTTTCAATATGAGACATGCTAAAGCCAGAAATGTCATTGAAAGGTGTTTTGGGGTAATGAAAAAACGTTGGGGTATATTAAGAAGTTCATCTTTTTATCCTGTAAAAGTTCATAACTGTATAATTATGGCATGTTTTTTGTTGCATAATTTCATACTGTCTGAAATGCGTATTGATCCAATTGAGAGAGAGTATGATGAAAATCGTACGGAGGAGGATGGAGATGATGAAGTTGTTTACGAAGCCACAGATTTTATAGATGCTATTGAAACAACTAATGAATGGAACAGCAATAGAGACAGCATTGCTGAAGCAATGTGGTTATCTTACTGAAACTTGGTACAAATCTATAGTTTTAATTAATTATATGTTTTTAATGAATTCTAGCATCCTATTTTATATATGTGTTGTTAAATGATGCAAATAATTAATAGATGAATGTTTATATTTTAGGAAAATGGAAATAGCACCAACTTGTGCTTGTAAAGGTGGTAAGATGGTGCTTAAATGTGCTGGACCTAATGCAAAAAATCGAGGTCGATTGTACTACAAGTGTCTATTAAACCAGCAACATTTTAGAAGTTTCCTTTTGCATGATGACGTGGTGAATACCACTTCAACACGTAATTACACATGTGGTGAAGCTGAAGCATCAACTGCATCAACACCATCTAGTGTAGACAGATCCACTATGAAGTTGGCTCGTTTTCAGAACGATTTGGAGGTCCAAGTGTTGCTTATTTTCATGGCTATTATCCTCGTGCTATTTGGAGTGATAATTGGCAAATTATTGTAACTTATATACATTTTCAGATTGTTAGTATTCATGTATTTTAATGTGTCAGATTGTTGGTTTTAATATGTAGTGGTTTATTTTCAGATTGTATTTTCAGTTTTGGTGGTCTGAAATGTATTTTGTTGCAGATTACATATTGGATGATTGGACTGTATTTATGTATTAATGTTTGGTGGTCTGAAATGTATTTTGTTGCAGTTTATATATTGATGATTGGACTGTATTTATGTATTGGCAGATTAACTATTGATAATTTGACTGTATTTATGTATTGACAGATTAACTATTGATAATTTGACTGTATTTATGAATTAGATGCGTTTAGATTGGATTCATGAAGTTGGATTTTGTGCAGGTTAATAGTATTCATAAATAGTGAAATTCAGGCTGCATTATTCAGCCTTATATGGCAGAGTGGTTGGTTTGTATTTATTACAGTTTGTAAAAAACATACAGTCAAATATATAGTTCCAAAATTGGAGTCAAATATAGGTTCAAGTAATTGGTGCAGGTCATTCGACAGTTTTTCGAGAGCACAACACTAATGAATGACACACACTAATGAATGACACACAACACTTTATGGCAGCATTATAAATATCACATGTAAAATAGTTGTAGCATTATAAAGAACACAACACTTTCTATATAAAGGGAGCATTAGTAGTAAGTGACTCGTGCATACCTACATATTCCATCTCATCATTTCCCTTTCAAATGGCTACATTTGATATTGCTCCCCAAAGCCATTACTTTGCTCATGCCAAATGGAACAAAGAGATGGATTCTGTACTTATGGGAGTCTTATATTGGTATAAGGAGAGAAAAGGATGGAAAGAGGGTTATGTACCTCATACTATTCTCCAAAACGCCAAGAATGCAGTCAACAAATATTGTGGAACGTATCTAACCACGGCCGACGTGTTCGAGAGGACAAACTTCTTGGATAATCGGTACAATACATTCAAGTTCATCGCTCATACTCCCGGGACTAATTGGGATATGGAAGAACATCAAGTAATCGCTAGTGACGACGTATGGACTTATTTGTTTGAGGTAATTTGTAATTTTTCCTTGCTATTAGCATATAAGCATTTTACTTATATTTCATTACTTATCATGTGTTAATTTACGAATGTCTTTTTTTGTCATGCTATCAAGAGAAACGATTTTACGAAAGCATATTACTACGAAGATGAGCCCGAATTTAAGAAGTTGGCATGGCTATTTGGAGATAATAGTATCAAGATTGAAGAGGAGAAAAATATAATCATTATCAACTCTTCAAGTTCAAATGATGATGATGCGATTTCCCCATCACTCACAAATACCTCCTTCAAGGGCAAAGACGAAGATGAAGATGAAGATGAAACTAAGAACACGAGCACCACTCGCCGAAAATTAAAATTTCCTTCTTTCTCACGGAAACCAAAGGGCAATATGGGATCATCTTCCTCGTCTTGTGCATCGTCAAGCCATTCAAATAGTTTGAATCTCCGAATGATGCGTAATGTGTTAGGTTATCTTGGTTGTCAAATTCCCTAAGGTTTTCTCGGTTGTCACTAGAGAAAACCATATGTTATGTCTTCAATATGTAATTTGTATTGTCTTCATGTAATTTTCATTATGTGCGTTTGTTTTCAATAAGTAATTACTCATGTCCGATTTGCATTCTTACTTACTAGCGCTTAATTTTGTTTACTAAAATAATAATAATATATACATGTACACTCTCTTAATGATCAGTTCTTAAAAAACAATCAAATATGATTGAAACTTTTATTTATTTTCTTGAGAAAAAGAATAATTTTAGTACGATTAATTGGTACTACAAACCCAATTAAATAAATTAATTGGTACTATGTACTAATTATGATATAACTAACTGAAATGAATACAAAACCGATAGAATTATCAACATCAGTTCGTTTTAAGGATATAATTCGACCACATCTTCAAAATTATGATATCATAACTTTCTTGACCATTAAACAGTTTGTCAACCACAAATTAAAAATTGTGAACTTAAAAGGTGTAAATTGTGTGCTGTGCACTTTGCAGTAGCCTCAAACTATAACTCCCTAATCTAAATAATTAATATGAGTATAGTTTATATAACGATATTATTCTATTGGTCCCTAGCTCACACACTTCAACAACACAAGGCTATCATTACCTTTTTTTTTTCTTTCTTTTCCCCCTCATATAGCTTATTCGATATAAATTAGTAGAAATTAATTAAGTAATTTGGTAAATGTATAAAAATAACATTTTCAAGAAAAATTGATATGTACAATTCCCCAAAGTTTTGGACATCCCCTTAAATCTGTCATATAAAATTTGAGGAGTATAATAAATCTTCAAGTTCAATTTAAAAAAACTGGTGAAAGAGATAAACGTAACACCTGTAAAAATATTTATTTACGTCAGACCAACCTTCACTTGCCCCAAGTTTCCTCTCTTGCTAGACACTTCTTGCTCATTGCAGTTTGAGTGAGGCATTACGTCAAACACCTTATGCACATTCTCATTTTATTCATCCTAGGAAAGTCTCAAAGGTCTTTTGTCAAACATTTGGTGTGCCATCTTGTTAGCCCACAAAAATAATGGGACACCAGATCCGATCCCCATAATTTCAAATCCCATATCAGTGTGTTCCAGTCACATATAAGCAAACAAAACAGAACGGACTTCATTACATATTGTTCGTGTCCCATAGCATCCAAAACAAAAACTTACTACAACATTACATATTGTTCGTGTCCCATATCATCCAAAACAAAAACTTACTACAACATTACATATTGTTCGTGTCTCATATCATCCAAAACAAAAACGTACAATCCTTAACGATAATAAATTACAATCCAACACAAGTTAATTACAACCGAGTAGACGGATTACGTATTCCGCCTTAGCATCTTCAGGTAGCCCAAGAAATAGCTCAAGTTTCTTATCATTTTCGATAAGGATTTCACACACCGACAACTTGTCCCTCGTAGTAAACCCATCTATCACAGGGAGTTTATTAAAAATTTCCATCCGTGCTTGTCCTAACACAGCTTCATGACCGAATCGAGATGCAATTGTCTCCATCCGGGAGTTTGCATTTCGACTCATCCCTTCTATTAAGGCACAAACCTTATCAATGCCATCAACTACCTTACGTTTAACTCCTTTACCTTTAGATGCCGAAGGAGATGGTGAAGGTTCAGATTGAACAGTGGGATGATCGTTGTGGTAAGAATTGTTTGTTGCACCATCCGTGGAGATTAAATCTTCAAGATCAACATGATGGTCATCACCGGGATTGTACCCATCATCAACCGATGCGTACTCCTGCTCCAAATAGTTGATTGCCTCGTAATAATCAAATGCACCCTCCCCATTAGCTCTATCTTTGCCAAATATCTCTTTTCAGTCCTCGTACATTGGCCAAGACTTTTTCTGGATTCTTTTTGCATTCGAATCAATCTGTAATGCCACAAACAAACAAGCAAAAATAACATATCAGAAGGTGTAACAAATGAAAAAGATAGAAAACCTACTAACACATACCTTGATAATTGAATCCCAAAGAGCATCATCGCAATCAATTGTATAACTTCCATTACAATTAAAACCAACTCCACTTTGGTTTAGAATGGTACACAAAGAGTTATAGTCTTTCTTCCAAATTGACAGTTTAGAATTCATATGTGGACTACCTTTCAAATCAGTACCCGGCATTTTTTTCTTAAAACTATCTTCTAACTTATTCAAGTACCCTGCCCTAAAACCGTTGTCTGATTTCCAGCCTTGAGCAACTAGTTCTTTCATGGATAAAAGCAAAGTTTCCTCCTCTTTAGGTGTCCATACACGTCGTCCCTTTTCCATTCTTTTACTCCTACCGCTAATTGCATCAGAACTACCTAAGTAATTCATATAATATAATGAAACATTATATTCAACAATGTACATATAACAATAAAATTTCCTGGGACTGTTATGCAATTAACAAATAAAAAAAAGCATAGCCTATTGCACTCTAGTTTTATTGTCTCTGAACCAATAAAAATAGCCAACATCACTGAACCAATTAAACAAAAACGTACCATAAAGATACCCCTCATTTTATGTATCTTCTGTATCTAACAAACATACATACCTCACTGCATTCATGACCAAACATAGGGAGTTTCTGTATGTAATACAACATTCATTCATGACCAAATCTAGGGATTTTCTACAAACATACAGAATGTATGCATCATATGCAGAAACTTTAGTGCTGAAACTTTTGTACAAACTTATAATTCATGAAGTAAGTCGGTAGATACTGAACTCATTCTCAATCACGTAATACCACAGTTTATTACAACAATCAACATACTCAACTCCATCAGTTTATTTTAAAATACTGAAGTTATGCCCTATAACAAACGAAGAACATATAAAGGAAAGAGCAATATATGTTCAGAAAATTATTCTAAGAACAATCTAACAATAACTATCACAAATATAGCATATTCAGGCCATATTCAGGTCAAATAACAATTAAAAAAAACAGGGCATATTCAGGTAAAATAAAAAAGGGGCTCATGCAGATCAAGTAACAAACGAAAAGCAATCCAAAAAATTCTCAAAATATGAACATATACAAATAACAATTGAACGGTCAAATAAACAAAATTTAGAACGCAATCGAAGAACAATTCATAAATTTTAAAACGAGGAACAAATAATTAAGAAATTTGAACAATCCAACAATCAATCCATGTTCTAACAAAGAAAAATAAACCTTCTTCGGTGGAAACCATCGGATTGCAAAATCAACACAGATATGGAGGCACTGGATTTTCAATCCCGCTGGATTTTTCTCCGCCGCAAAATCTGCCTTCTTCAATCTCGCTGGATTTTCACGCCAAGGGTTTCCCTCCTTTTCAATCTGGAAAAATATGAATGTGATACAGGAGGCGCGTAACTTAATTCATCTTATTTTCAATTATCTAATCTACCAAACAAGTTAATAATTATCTTGACTGTGTTATCTTACCTACCAAACGACTTATTAACTTATCACCCGATTTTATTTTGTCTACCAAACGACTTATTAACTTATCACCCCTTTTTATCTTCTCTACCAAACAACTTATTAAATTATCATACCTTCAAATCTTATCTACCAAACACTTTATTAATTACTATTCATATTAATAATCTCTCACTATTCATATTAATTATCTTATCCTTCTTCATCTCATACATCCTACCAAACACACACTTGATGTATTAGGATGATTTTATAGAAGAAAATTTGCAGTTTTGTCAACGGGTCATTTATTTTATGAGATATGCAAAATTAATTTCTCAAATGCTTCCAAATAAAATTTCATCTAAATTCGAAACGACGTTACCGCATTCATTTACTTTTGTTTTCCTGTTCTGAGTAAATATATGTGATTCGCTTGATATATATGAAGCTGATCAAACTTAATTGCGTCTTCAAGTAAAATTAATTAGGTGTCATTATGTCCAATTCTTGAGTATCCAAAGGGAAAAGACAGTGATGAGGATTTTAAATATTATTTGGCAATGTGTTTGTTGGAGCATTTGGAAGGCGAGAAACGATGCAATATTCAAAAAGGCAAAACCGAACGTTGAGAAGGTCGTTGATGGGTTTAAATTTCGCTCTTGGAGGTGGATTCAATCTTTTTTCCATTCCTTTCATATGTATTCTTTTCACGATTGATGCTCTAATCCTTTTGCGTGTATTCCTTCTACTCTTCTTTAAGGGTAACTTTTGTAATGGACTTCGTTTGAAAGGGATTCGAGTACCCCTTGTATTCGTAATAATATCAATTTTTAACTTTTCAAAAAAAAAAATTTGTAGACATACTCAAACATAATTATTAAATTGATATTGTAATAAGATTGCATTATGATGGTTTGTTATACCTCAAAGGAATAATTACGGGCAATATATTGGTAGCCAAAATAAGATATAGTATGATAAGATTAAATTTGTATGATGTATAAGGATTATTTTAATCCCAATCCTTCTTTATGATTAAAATATAGGGAGAAATAGTGATTTTGACACGGGCCTAGTGTTTAATAGCGGGCCGACATATTATTACATTTGTTACCAAACACATGATTAGATAAGATAATTTAATCTAATCCTATCATATCTTGTCTACCAAGCCTTTAAGTTGATAAAACCATGATACAATTAAATAATGACAAGACATCCACGCATTTAAGATTTTCAATGAATCTATAAGAAAAGGAAGGAACAATAGAGGAATTAACCTAAATAAATATGAGCTCGTTGCATATTAATTTGCATATTGTTGTGGTCATTAATGCACACCTACTTTACTGCTCTTTTATCCAATTCCTCTGCTCTCGATCTTCTACATCATTGCCACTTATTTAACCATAGTACTTCAAATAAAATAAAATAAAATAAATATATAACAAAAGTCAATGATTGGTATATGTAACAAAAATATCTATTTTTTCATATGTCAAAATACTGTAAATGAAAATATAATTAAATGTCAAGATGACATTTTCACATCACTTGCAAATTGGAAGATTCATGCATTTTTGCATTAAAAAGAACTAATGAGAATTAATAGTTGGAATGAAAGAGAAGAAGGAAACAAAGGAGAAAGACAAATCAAAACTTAATAAAATCAAATATCTTGTGATATTTAACACTCGTGCATGTCTTGGTATTAAAATAAATTTAATTTGCCATCATTGTCCATATATTAATGACATATAACCTCAAAAATACAAGCTAAATCTAAAATAAAATTCCGAAAATTGATGCAGTAATTTAAATAAATTTATGTAATTAAACACTTAATTTCTAAACTTTATAAATCATAAATATATAAGACGATTTGTTCAATTATTTTTAATGTCTTCTAAATTCAATACATGGAAAAGTATTGTAAAGATTAATTGTTAAAATAAGTGCTAATTCCTAATTTCAACATTTTGAATATTACTCCAATAGTATTTCTTATTCTTGAAAAAATGAAGATGTTTATTTTTTGTTGGAAATTATTATAATAATCTTCCCCCAAATTTTATTCCATACGAAATTATTTAATGCAAATAAATAAATAAAAATAATACGGTAATTAATATCCCATTCAACACCTGCAAAACTTGAATGGTCAATGAAGAGAAGAAGAAGAAGAAGAAGCAGTGAGCAAGAAATTGCAGAGTTCATATACTCAAATCCTTTCTTCACATAGGCAATTGCCTCTTAATTTGATTTGCCTTCTCCCTTTCTGAATCCATCATCACGGAAATACACACACTCAGAACTGTGCATTGGAGAAAAAGAAAAAAAGAAGAAAAGGAGGAAAAGTGTGGCCCTTAATCCCAATCAAACTCCCTCCTTTTCTCTTTCCCTCCATTCCTCCTCTTTTGCTTGTGTTCGTCACTCGATTACGCGCATTTCGTTTCTTCACGCTTGCGCGCATTCTCTTCCCCTGCGCTTCGTGCTCGCACTTTTCTCGACACGTACTAATTCACCTCCCCTTTTTCACCATTATTGCGCATTTGCTTCCTAATTCGCACAAGCTACCTATTAAGTTGCAAGCTTCGCCTGCAAATCTTTTTCATAGGTAAAAACCCAGCTGCTTCCCGTGGTGGAATGCTAGCGGGATCTGAACTGGATAGCCGGTAATTCAGATCTCATCGCGGTGGAGGGAGGAGGAGATGGTGGCGCAGCCTTGGATAGTCAAGATGGGGAATCAGGTGAGCAACAATTTAAAGCATGCTTTGAATCATGAAAACACGACGAAATCACCTAATGTAAAACACGGGGCTCGAGATAAGCAAATTATAGGCATACTCTCGTTTGAAGTTGCTAATGCCATGTCCAAAGTTATTCACTTGCACAAATCCTTGTCTGATAATGAGATTTCTAAGCTTAAGGTTGAGATTTTGAGGTCTGAGGGTATTAGGAATCTTGTTTGTAGTGATGAAATGCATCTTCTAGAGCTGGCCCTTTATGAGAAACTTGATGATTTGAACAGAGTTGCTGGTGTGGTGTCTAGATTAGGGAAGAAATGCACAATTCCTGCACTGCAGGGGTTTGAACATGTGTATGGTGATATTGTCTCTGGGGCTGTTGATTTTAGGGAGGTGAGTTTCCTAGTGAAGGACATGGAGGGTATGGTAAGGAAAATGGAAAGGTATGTGAATTGCACGGCGAGTCTTTACACGGAGATGGAGGTTATGAACGAGCTGGAGGCGGCCACCAAGAAGTTTCAGCAGAACCAGCATGAGGAGAGTAGGAAAGCCTTTGAGCAGAAGCTGGCTTGGCAGAGGCAAGATGTGAGGCATTTGCAAGATGGATCCCTTTGGAACCAGACTTATGATAAGGTCCTCGAGCTCTTGGCGAGGACTGTGTGTACAGTTTTCGCACAGTTATGTGTTGTGTTTGGAGATGTGTGTTCAAAAGGGGGCGTCCCATGTGCTTCTTTTCCTAGGACACAAGTTGGTTTAAGTGAGTATTTGCATTCGAGGAGATTAAATTTCAGGCAGATAAATGGAGGTAGCAAAGTTGAGAATGATAGGGTAGAGTGGAAAAGCCCAAGTGCAAGAACTAAACTTGGGATGCAAGGAAACGAGGGAGACTCGTTTCCTGCAGGAGATCAGAATTCTGCGTGGTGTATGGGGCGAGGGAGGCTGTTGATGGAATGCTTGAGCCTGAGCAGCTCTGCTTCCAAAGTGGATGATGGTGATGATGATGATGATCATGTCATCTATGATGACGAAATGAGTCGAGTTTCGGGTTCTTTTAGTGCTTCGACTGATCTGAAAACAGAACAACTCAATCTCTCGGGTTGCCTCATGCATGCCACCAATAATGGAGACACTTCAAAGCTTAAACACAAGAGTAGGTTTATGGCTCATGGCAATCCTAATACTGTAGGAGGCTCTGCTTTAGCCTTGCACTATGCTAATATTATAATTATCCTGGAAAAGCTACTCCGTTATCCACATCTCATAGGCGACGAGGCTAGAGACGATCTATACCACATGCTCCCAACAAGCCTGAGGATGAACTTGAAGTCTAGTTTGAAGTCCTACGCAAAAGATTTGGCCATCTATGATGCCCCTCTTGCTCATGCTTGGCGAGAGAGGCTCAACTCGATGCTCAAGTGGCTTTCCCCTCTCGCGCACAACATGATCAGGTGGCAGAGTGAGAGAAACTTCGAGCAGCAGCAGATTGTAACGAGGAAAAACGTGGTTCTGCTTCAGACGCTGTGCTTTGCTGATCGGGAGAAGACGGAGGCGGCCTTGTGTGAGGTACTTGTAGGTTTGAACTATATATGTAGGTACGAGCAACAGCAGAATGCATTGCTGGATTGCTCGAGTAGTTTCGATTTTGAAGACTGCGTGGAGTGGCAGTAACAAGTGAATGACTCGTTTACTTGATTTCTTAGCATTGGTTTTTGAGGTGCAGTTGCTGTTTAGTTATTGCTGATAATGGTAGCTCTATTACCACTTGCAGATGTGTGCTGTAGTGTAGGTGATAATAGTTCTACCATTGTGATTCAAAGAT
Source organism: Leonotis leonurus (assembly GCA_026898415.1). NCBI lineage: Eukaryota > Viridiplantae > Streptophyta > Magnoliopsida > Lamiales > Lamiaceae > Leonotis > Leonotis leonurus. The sequence goes on from JAPKLX010000099.1 coordinate 291,843, forward strand.
TCCTCTTATGATAAAGAAGTTGATTGTTGTGTTGATAATGAAATATTGATACTCATAAGTTTATGAATATTGAAAGTTATGTAATTTGGGAGGTTTGTAATTCAAAGATGGCTTATATCAAGAACTTGTTGATTGTCGTGTTGATAGTAAGAAGTTGAAGTTGAAGTTAAAACGGTTTCAATGTATGATTGTTGTTGCCATTATCTTCATTTTAACCTCAATTTGATTGGTTGTTATGTTAAGAATTGAAGTGGGCCAACGCAAAATGTAAATTTGGCCCATTATAGACTTAACTGGACCGGGCTTTGTAGTAAAATATTTTTGGACTGGCCCAATGGAATTTTTTGGGCCCAACTTTTTTCTCGGCCCAATTTTTTCTTGTTACTTTAATTATTTAAAGAGTACCCATTGATTCACTGAATGAACTTTTCAAATTTGATGGCTTTTGTTTTTAAGAATTTTAATTTGATAGTTAATCGACATATTTTTTTCTACTTATTTTCAATTGAAAAAAATAAAGTTGCGGAATTTAAATATCTAATCTCAACTGTTAAAGGGAAAGTCCAAGCTAGATCAACCTTACTGACTCAATATTTTGCCTATATTTTCTTATTTTTTCGTGGAGTAACATTTCAAATTATTCTAATATTAGAATATTCTTAAATGTTTTTTATACAAATTTCGATGTATTCAATATTTATTTTGTTTCGAAGCACGTTGCTTCCATTTGACACATGCATGGCCCATCACTCACTATGATGTGTTCTTTTATAGTACTTAATTAATTAACTAATGCATGAAATGGAAAGAACATATTTGATGTAGTATTAATTTGTTTGCAAGATATAGTTAAATTAGAGATAAAATGATGTAAGAGTTGCCCAAACTCTTCAAAATGGAAATAATAAATAGATGAAACTAAAGTGGACAGCACACCGACCACTCTCATGCAATGCAGACAGTAGTGTGACTGTGAATTGGACAAGTGATGGATTGAAATTTATTCATCAACCCCCATTTTGTTATCAATTATATCAAACTAGACTAAGGATTGCACAATAGAAAATGGGTATATATCCAAAGCATTATATACATTAATCGGGGTGTAAACTGATCCAGCCGAGTATTGACTTGCTCAAGCTCGGTTCATAAGTGTCAAGCTCGAGCTCGACTCGACTCGATCGAGTTTTAATTTTTCGAGCTCGAGCTCGACTCGATGAAAAACTCGGTAAGTTTAAGCTCAATTTGATTAGACTTGATTATTAGTATAATTCAAATTTTATCTCGAATAAGCTCATTTAATAATAAAGAGTATAAATGTAAAATCATAATTTAGGCTCGATTAGGATCATAAACCTATTGATCCAAATATCATTGAACTCGAGCTTGAGCTCGACTCGATAAACATCGAGTGGATTTCGATTTTTTTTTAATCAATCTCGAATAGTGTATCGATACACTTACACTCCAATTCATTAATTATGGTTTTAAGTTTTAATGACCCCTTGTTTGAAAAAGGTTCTGATTATGGTTTTAACTTTTTTTGACCCCTTGTTTTGAAAAAGGTTCTGAATCTCTGATTGACTAATGCACAATTTACAGAATAATTTAGTATTGATGGAGATATTATTATTTAATATAGTAGACGTTCTTTTTGAGTAATTTTAATGTGAAGAGTGTATTAATTCGATTGACGAACAACTTAAATTCTCTTAATTGTAATATAATCTTTATAAATTTATGTAATAAAAATCCATAAAATTAAATCGAAAAGGCTACATGAAACATTTCTATATCTACTACATGGGCATGAATTAGTTATTTAATTAATACTCCATCGTCAATTTATGAAATTATTACTTATTCTGTCATTTTTTTAATTCATTCACAAGAACATTACACAATTTATTTTTAGTAAGGGAGCTCTTTCACTCAGTTAAAAAATAAAATAAATGAGATTCAAACTCCACTCAACATATAATATATATCAAGTCAAATTATTTTTAAAAAATGCATAATTTAGTATATGAAATACTATCTTTAAGTCATGATATAATTGAAAAATATAATAATGTTGCTAAATGGTCGCATAATATAAAATGACAAAAACATAATAGTGTTGCTAAATAGCAACACATATAGTTGACCACACAATATAAAATATAAAGAAAATTTTTCTAAAAAAGTAATGTACTATATCCTAAAAAGTGAATCGGACCATTTAGAATTTTGCAAAAGATAATCACATCTAAGATAATAATAAACAATTTCCCCAACTATATTATATTGTTTAGATCTATACTCAATTGACCTTATACTATTCCTAAAATAGCATTACATAAATGAAACCCAAGATCCAAGTTGGATCAAGTTGACTAATTAGATTTGGATCAGATCTACAATATTATTCCTTACAAATCTATGCATAATTATTATAATCCATGAGAGAATCTCCACATCTCTCTTGTAATTAACAACACAACACAACACATGAGTTAAATAATTGTCCATAGGAATGGAATCTATCAAGATTAGTCAGAAATTATATTAAAGGAATGAATGTGTTGGCAAAGAAAAGAGATAAAAGAAGAACCCAAGTGGGGCAAAGTTGAGTTCATGCATGTTTGTTTCTACAGTAATAAACCACAGTTTTATTCAAGTGGGGATTGCAATAAAAGAACATGCTATTGCTTCCTCTCTTTTCAAACTTCACTTCACAAACAAAATCACATTCCTTCCAACACACATGTCTCTCACATGCACCCCAACACACACACATATGTGATGTGAGAGATAATAAATTAATTAAAGTAATATTCACAATTACTATTTATGTGTGTGATCTACCCAAATAATTAGTGCATCAAATAATGCATATTGATTCTTATCATAGGAATCAAATAAATGCTTTTACAAATCAAAATCTAGAGTTCAAATTCCACTACCATTTTCTATATGCAAAGAAAAGAATTTTCTATACTATTTTATACTATCTGCATGTATAGTAATTACTGGAAAGAAGCAAATTTGCCTTTTGGAATTAATTTATTCTACAAAATGTAGAGTTTAATCAGTTTATTCATTAATGAACTACACTATTATTAATTATATAGACTAGGAAAAGAGTCTATTAGCCTGCAACAGTATCGCTTCAAGCTCATAAGCAACCTCTTGAAAGGAACCTGGCTTACCAATCACACCATTCATCCCTACTTGCAGGCATTTCTCCCTTGTCTCTTCATCGTCGCTCGCAGTCAACGCCACGATCAGCAGCCTGTTTCGGCTCCTGAACTTGCGTATCTTCATGGCCACGTCGAAACCATCCAAATCGGGCAGGTGGAGATCGAGAAGCACAACATGGAATGAAGACACGGAAGAGGGGCCAAGAGCGGCAAGGCACTCGTACCCGGACGAGACTGCTGAGACAACACAGCCCAGCTTCTCGAGCAGCTTCCTTGTCACTGCACGGTTCACGTCGTCAACATCGGCTAGTAGGATTTTTGTACCTCGGAAGACTGAGACTGGCTGAGCGGACTGTGGAATCTGCTCGAGTTCTAGCATGCCCCTCACAATGGCTTGAAACCTCAACACGAGAACCGTGCTTTGGTCGAACCCCTCCGGATTTGATATCATCCAGATGTCTCCTTGCATCAACTTTCATTATAAAACAGAGCATTACAAATTTAGGGTTTACAAATCAATCCCGAGCAAATGGCAAAGAAACACTCATGTTTTGATTGTTAGACGCATAAAATTTTGAGGGTAAAACGATACTCACTCCCCACTTTTCGTGCTTTTTTAAAAAGAAATATCCTAACCTTTGAGAATTATCGAAGCATTTAACATCATCACCCGATAAGACAAAATCGAGTAAAGACAGCATCTGTAGCATTAGACACGGTGCCAGATTTTCAGCAACGATAAATGATGCTTGAATTATTTGTCATATTTCACCAACTTTGGAATTTTGAAAAATAAAATCCGGAAACTGGGGATAGAGAGTATAATTATCCCTTCAAAATTTAACTTTCAAAACAAAAACTAAGATAAAGGCATTTAACATTATCACCCGATAAGACAAACGAGAGAAGAGACAACCTCGATTCGTAGCGTAAGATTGATCATAAAATAGACAATGCCACGGTCTAAGAGACGATAAACGACAACGCTCATAAAAGTAAAGATGTTGGATTAGGAAAATATTGAATGCTCATAGAATCAGATTTCTGTTTTTTGAAATAAACGTTCGAAAAAGGTGGGGACAATAAGTATAATTGACCCGAATTCTAACTTGGGAAACAAAAACCAAGACAAAAGCATTTAGCATTCTCGCCCGATAAGACAAACGAGAGAAAAGGCGACCTCCACAGTATTAGATTGGTCATAGCACAGATGACGCCAAGTTTAGCAACAAAAAAATGCAATGCTCATAAATGTAAAGAGGCTGCACTATCAAAGCATGAAATGTAAGAGTATCTAGAAGCAGAACGTATCATAACGGTTGAGGACAAACCTGCACAAGTTTCTTGCAAACACTAAAGCTCATGTTTTGCTCGCCTCCTCCACAGTATCTCTGCTCCCCGTACGGAATCACCGGAAACTTATCGTCACCCTTGCAATTGGAGTGGCAAATACCGGCTTCAAGCCTTATGTAAGCATATCCGTCGCTCGAGTTTGATCTCCATTGCCCCCGTCGTTGATCGTTCCATACCTGACTTCCGCTGGCCGAATACACTCGTAGCAGAAGAAATCCGCCGTTTCTACTAGCATTCAAGAGATTACCAACCATATGCAAAATAACCTGAAACACCCGTCTTTCATCACCTACGACATAGTTCGGCATCGACTTATCAACTTCGACTTGAAAATTATATCCCCTATGAGCACACAAGCACTTGGAGAGGCAAGCAGCTTCTTTTATCATAGAGTGCAGTTGAAAAGGCCTCATATCCAAAGGGAATCTCCTATTATCCCGTGCTGAAGTGTCCATGACATCATTTATCAACGTTGAAAGAACGTTACTGGTCTTGAATGTGGTGTCAATGAGGAGGCGCTGCTCATCACTCAACTGCTCATCCTGCATCACAGAGAGCAGGCCAAGGATTGAGTGCATGGGCCTTTTTAGTCCATTGCTCATCACCATTTGAAAAGCATTGCGCGCTTGACTCGCCATGAGCGCATCCTGCTTGGCTTGTTCCAGCGCCCGATTCTGCTCCACGAGTTTGTCACTCATGAGCTGAGATTCTTCGAGGACGGCCGCATGGGAAAGAGCCACAGCCACTTGATCGGCAACCACCTCTACAATTTCGAGTTCTTGCTTGCTCCAAGATCGACCATGCCCTTCCGGAAGGACCAAAACTAGAATAGCATAACACGCTGGAACCATCTCGGGAGTGCCGCCTTTGAAATTGGAAACTCTCAGCATTGGCATCCTAATTGCAGCAACGGATCTTGGCTCACCCACACCCCTACTGCTAGCAAGAGCAAGGGGTGATTCAGAATCAAGAATCTTCACCCGATCACTTCCCTTAATCTCTCTCACATCAGGCTCACTGGTAGGGATGACCGAGTTATACATGTTTGGGAAGTTATGCTCTTTCAGCTCATGCGTTAGGTTCATTTCCGTCCTACCTGCATTAGGCATCCAGACAACGCAGTTCTTCAAATCCAACGTCTTTGATAGCTCAACAAGAGTCGTGTACAGTATAGTGTGCCTATCGAGATACTTTCGGATCTCGTGTGTGAGCATCCTAACATGCAAGCCAGCTTCTTTCTGCTTCTTTATTATCTCAACCTCCCTATCAAGATCCCAAGTCTTCTTCTTTAGCATGATTTCCCTAACCTTCACCTTAAGTAACAATGGTATGAGGGTGAAGAGTGTTATAGCTGTAGCAAACGAGACTAGGGCAGTGAGGCACTTGAAAACAGTAAGAGCTAACATGAGTTGGAAGGTATGAGGACCATAAGTCCAGCCATTGAGCAAGTGAGTCATCCCACAAAGCACAATAAACGCGATGAACTGAACGAGCACCCATTTAAACGGGATATTTGAGCAGCTAACAAAGTAAAGGAGCTCGATAGGGATGGAGAAGTAGGCCACTGCAATCAAGAAATCACTCACTTTTTGGCACTCCAATATGTTCTCAATGCTCCAAAACCCCTCCTCATCACAGTTACAACGGAAGTCATTCTCTGCAGCCGATAAGGAAACTAAAAACGAGAACACCAACAACGACAACAACGTAGATGCTAATGTCTTAAACATTGCATCCAACCATGTAATTCTTCAGTCCATATATTCTTGTTTTACATATCTCATTTTAGCCTCCCAATGTGAAGAAATGGACCACTCATATCACAATCCCACAACAGAACTGCAGGCATTCATTTCCTGTTTGAAGATACTCCATCGAATCAAAACCCATACATGAACATAACCTAAACATGCACAGTATCTAAAATACAAGACCACATATAATATTCAATAAAGGAAAGATAAAAAAATAAAATAACCAAACGCATACAAAATAAGATCTGACCCCCCAACCAGCAAATAACTTATTATAATATTCATTTCTGTCTTTTACAACTAATCACATACAAAAATTCCCAGAGGCTTTAGATATAAGACACCAGATTAACCCCACCCCACCCCACCCCACCCCACCTCCCAAAGAAGAAAGAAAGAAAAATTAAATAAAATCATGAGACAAAAGTAAATCAAGAAGATAAATTTTACCTGGAGAATCAGAGATAGCTAGTTCTTGAGATCTTATTGCTGCATTGAAATAGAAAAAGATTTCATCTTTGCTTCTGAAACTGCATTGATATCATCGAGCTTAGGCGAAGACTTAAAATGGTGCTCAAGAAAAGCAAAACCCCATTAATAAATCCTCAAAAGTGACTGTGGTGGCAAAATAGCTCAGCTATCATAATCTGAAATTCTAATCTACAATAAGCCTAAAAGAGCATGGCTAAAATTTTCAAACGGATACATTCCATTGCAGGGAAAAAAAAGAATTAAAAATCATGCTGAAACTGGTGTACAAGCATTTGCATCTCTGTACGAAGTCTCTACAGCAGAAAAGTTCACAAGGACTATCGAATAAAAAAAATTAGACATCAATTTCTTCTTTCATTTTCTTTTTGTATGAGAAAATTTCGAAAGAGAAGTTCTTGAGAGAGATGGGTTTGTTATGGAAATTGCGGAGAAAAAAGAAAAACAGAGAAGCGAGCAGTTGGCAGTAGTGGCGAAGGAAGAAGGCAGGTGGAGAAATGAACTGGGACGAGAGGAGAAGAAATATAGAATAATAATTTGTGTGTGCATATTTGTACAGAAAGAGGAGAAGAGAAAATGAAGAGAAAAGGTGGGGCCCGCAGGGGTTTACATTAAGAGAACTTAGACACACCTTTTCCAATGCTCAACCAATTAAAGTACCATTTCTATTCTTTCTTTCTCTTCACATTTATTTCTTTCTCTATTTGATTTTTAAGCAAGGGGAGATGAATGAGATGGAAATGGCACTCTCATTTTTATGGTACTTTGAAGTTTAGATTGATATTTTTTTTATTTATAGTTATATTAAATTTAAATTATAAGGTGATTACTACGTGATGATTTTGTTGAAAAAGATCAAAACCGCGGTATTTATTTCACTCGAGATTAGGTCTTCATACTATATGTTATTCTCGTGGCTTTAGGGGTAGTCACATTTGGTACATGTCTTCTCTTACTCAGATCTTCGGATGCAGTTGTATGGTACTGACATTTTGTAGACGTGGTTCGGTTATTCTCATTTGTCTCTATCTATTCGTGAGGAGGCATATGAAGGAACGAATCAGTGGATTGAGGAATGAAAGCTTGAAGACAAAGAGAATCGATCTTTTCCAAAGAATTACTACAATTTTCTCACTCCCTTTGATTATCATATGCCAAAAAAATTCAGTGTTCCCTGTAACATTTTGAATTCGAAACTTATAGTATTGACTAGTTCGAAATGGAATTGTTTCTTAAAAGTTGAGGCGAGTTTTCAATTAATCTAAATTACAACAAAACTTGATCAAATTAATCCTTGTAAATTACTACAATTGAATTAAAATATTGATATATGTACATCACATTTCGCAACACCATACGCGACTCTAGTTAGAAAATGATAGTTAATAATTTTTTATTGAAAATTTATTATTTTTCTTTTAAATTGGTCCGCGAGCATCACTATAAGTCCTCTGTTCTACTACAGTTGTCGCGATGTGAAACAACTATCTAGTCGCAGTTACTTACTCAATTAAAAAATAATTAAATTTCTTTCAAAAGTGACGATGTTCCAAGACTACCATATCGTATACTATTCTCCCATTGATCTCAACATGAATTTCAATATCTAAATGTAGTTTGAATCCGTTTTGTATACGTCCAGTTGTTACTTTACATGTCTTCAACATGCAAGAGTTTATTACCTTTCGATAAAAAAAAAGAGTTTATTATATACCTTCCTCCTGTGTCCAATGGTTTTAGTTGAAGTATATAAACCTATAACTTCTTAAAGCTTTCTATATTATTTATTAGCAATTACTGAGCTTGTGTTTGTATCTCAACAATAAGCGAAAAGCTTATAAATGTTGAGCTTTAGATTGAATAATTTTAAACATTTTATTGGAATGATGATGATTGGAAAATTATAAGTAAACATATATATAATTTTTGTTTGTTCAATTGTTTATTCTACTTTCGTTCATAACATTTTGTTTGCACAATTCATAGTTTTGCAACATTACATTCTTTATAACACATCATTTTAAATTACGCATAATACATTTTCACATATAAATTGGCGTGTGCACGACCATGACTAAGTGCAACTTCAAAAGTACTTCAAAACTCATTTTAAATTATCAAGTAAGTGCAACTCCGATCCAATGGTACTCCAAAACTCATTTTATATTACCAAATGTTCTTCAATCATACTGCAAAACTCATCATATTTCTGAGTTTACAACTTCTTGAATAATAAAAATTTAAAATTGTGTTGCTAATGTTCATAAACACAATTTTTTCTTACATATTTTAGAATAATATTTTATTTTTTTGTCACGAATATAGAGTATATATCCAGAGTGACTTTTGGATGTACTTGTATGGTTTACAATTTGCAGTAATCTTAATGTTTTGGTTTGGTGTTGAGGATGTTTTGATTTACTGTCTTCTCAACCCAACTTTTCATTTTTTGTTATAATAAGGAAAATATGATACAAATAAGTTGATTAAAAATATATTGTGGTATGATATGCAGTTTCGGAAGATTTGATTGTAGTTGTGATGATTATAGAAAGATTATAAATAGATTTGATTGGAGTTATGATAATATGGAGATTGATGATCAAGAATCATCAAGATTAATCATCGAGAGATTACTGGTGGTGTTCAAATGTTTGCATGAAGAAGTTGCATGTTTCTTTTCTTTTCTAGAATAGTCGCATTTTCATTCTTTACGCTTTTATTAGTTAGGCATTAGTTAGAGATTGTTAGCTTGAATCCTACTTGGCATTCATCTATAAATACACATGTATGGGTGTTAGTTGGAATAACATAATATTATTCTTCTCTCTCTTCTTTTCTTCTTTTCTCTCTCGTTTATCTTTGCTTTCTTCAATCTCTGATTTTATTCTTCTTCCATGGAAACTACTTTTGATTTCTTCACATGGTATCAGAGCGTGTAGGGTTCTCCCCACGCGTCTCTGCATATCTTTTCTTTTTACTTCCATTTTATCATCGCGATGGTGAAGAATGGAAAGGATGGAGGTGGTTCCAATGGAAAGGACGGCAAGGATACTGGTGTGGAGGACAACAACAGTCATTTTTATCTACATCCTAGCGACAATCCAGGTGTTATGATTGTTAATCAGCAACTGAATTCGTCGAATTTTAAGAATTGGTCGAGGTGTTTTGTTACGGCGCTTGAAGTTAAAAACAAATTAGGATTTGTTGAGGGATCTATTACTAAACCTTCCAATGATGATCCACAGCTGGCATGCAGATAAGATGTAATGGTATAGTGATCTCATGGTTGAGGAACTCAGTGGTTCCTGAGATTGCTTCTAGTATCATGTACATGAGTAATGCCTCGCATGTGTGGGTTGATTTACATGATCGTTTTTCTCAAGGAGATTTAGCTCGTTTTTCTCAATTGAGGCAGAAGCTTGCAAGTCATAAGCAAGGATTTATGGATGTTAGCGCATATTATACTAGTTTGCGCGCACTTTGGGATGAATATAGAGATCTACAACCTTTGAATTGGTGTAGTTGTAGTCTCTGTAAATGTGATGGAGCTAGGCGATGGAATGAGCATCAATCACGTGATTGTGCTCTTTACTTTCTTGAATGATTGAATTTAGATTTCTCTCAGCTTCGCACTCAACTTCTTTCAGCCACTCCTTTTCCTCATGTATCCAGAATTTTTTCTCTTGCTTCACAAGAGGAACGATAGAGAAAAATGGATATAGGAGCTATAAATGATGATATTCATGTACCAAGTGCATTAGCTAATGTTGTTTCTGGACGAGGAAGAAGACGTTTTCTTTACACTCATTGTGGTAAAACTAATCACACTGTAGATAGATGTTATGAGTTACATGATTATCCTCTAGGCTTTGGTCGTGGTAGAGGAAAACCTCAAGTTTCAAACGAAAGGTTTAATGAAAAGTTCAATCAACAGTCTGCTAACTTTGTTGATGATGATATGAATGATGTTTCTGGTGGTGAAACTGACTTTACAAATGAACACTGCATGAAGCTTATCTCTTTTATACAAAGCAAGATGAATGTGAAAGGTGCAGGTTCAGCAACAACAAAAAACATCTCCCTCACCTCATAATCTTCCATTCTCAGGTAACCTATCCATATCCATACATTCTCCTTTGTCTATATCCATACAAAGCTCTCCTTCATCTTGGATTCTTGACACTGGTGCAACACATTATGTGTGTTACAATGAGTCTTTGCTTTCTTGTCAAAAACGTTGTTGATACCTCAGTAGCCTTACCTAATGGAGGAAAAGCTAAGGTTACTAAAATTGGAAATGTTAAACTCTCTCCTTCCATAGAACTTAAATCTGTCCTTTTTGTGCCTAGCTTCAAATATAACTTGTTATCCGTTAGTGCTCTAAGTTCTTCTTCTCATTGTACTGTGAAGTTTGATAACATTTCATGTCATATCCAGGAAGATTTACGGGGGACTATGATTGGGAAGGGTAGAAGAGAAGACAATCTCTATCTTTTGAACTTTTATGAATCAGAAAACCCTACTGTTCTTAACTGTGTAACAGCCAATGTTTGACATGCTCATTTAGGACATTTGTCTAGCAAATACTTGAATGGATTGTCCTCTACTTTACCTTTTATAGGTTCAACAAATGATGTTTGTGATGTTTACCATTTAGCTAAACAAAAGAAGCTTTCTTTTTCATATTCTGAATCTATATCTCTTATCACCTTTGATATGATTCATTGTGATGTTTGGGGTCCATTCCATACACCTACTGTCCAAGGATACACATATTTCCTCACTATTGTTGATGACTTTTTTTGCTTTGTATGGACACTCCTTCTTAAATACAAATATGATACTAAAGTTGTCCTAACACAATTCTTTTCTATTGTCCTTACTCAATTCAATAAGAGGATAAAGGCCATTCGATGTGATAACGGTTCAGAGTTTAGTCTCCATAAATTATTCTCAAAATATGGAGTTGTTGTACAACACTCTTGCCTTGAAACACCCCAACAAAATGCTCGTGTTGAAAGAAAACATCAACACCTTCTTAACGTTGCTCGAAGTTTTTTGTTTCAATCTCATCTACCTCTTACTTATTGGGGTGATTGGGTTCTAGCTGCATCCTATCTCATAAACATAACTCCCTCGTCTGTTCTTCCTAACAAAAATACTCCATTTCATATCATGTTCAATAAGAAACCTGCTTATGATCACCCAAGGGTGATAGGTTGTCTTTGTTATATCTCCACTCTCTCTTGGGAAAAGGACAAATTTTCTCTTAGAGCTTCTAGGTGTGTATTCTTGGGATATCCTACTGGTTACAAGGGATATAAAGTTTTAAAGCTTGATGATCATTCTGTCCATATTAGTATAAATGTTATATTCCATGAACATATTTTTCCTTTTTCACATCTTCCTGTTTCTGATTTCTTTCCTTCTCATAAATCTTCTTCTAAACCACTTCAAAAGAGCCAAACACCCTTAACCAACCAAACACCTTTGCCTACTACCTTCATACCTACTTCTCCACTTACTGATCCTCCTTTGCAGCCTACACTTTTCACAAGAAAGGGTAGGACTTTACATAAACCTCATTACCTAAAAGATTACCAATGCAACTCTTTTATAAAAACCTCACCTTACCCCATTGATTCTTACATATCCTATGAAAAGATTTCTAAATCATACCTTGCTTTCATTGCTTCTGTTGCTGCTGTGCCTGAACCAAACTCTTACAAACAAGCTTCTCAGTTTGTTGAATGACAAGGTGCCATGAAGGAGGAATTAAATGCACTGATTAAGAACAAAACATGGATCTTAACTACATTGCCTGCCAACAAGAATACTATAGGGTGTAAATGGGTGTATAGGGTAAAATTCAAGGCTGATGGAAGCATTGAAAGGTATAAAGTGCGCTTTGTTGCAAAGGAATACACACAACAGGAAGAAGTTGATTACATTGATACATTTTCTCATGTTGCCAAACTAACCACAGTAAAATTATTGCTTGTCATATCTGTTGTTCAGGGTTGGAGTCTTTGTCATTTGGATATCAACAATGCCTTCCTTTATGGGGAGTTAAAGGAAGACATATACATGGATGTACCACCTGGATTACTTAGCAAGGGGGAGTCCTTGCCATCTGGAACTGTTTGTAAGCTTACACGTTCATTATATGGTTTGAAACAAGCAAGTAGACAGTGGCATTTGAAGTTGTCTCAGACCTTGGCTGGATTTGGAATGTGTCAATCCCCTTATGATCATTCTTTATTCACCAAGAGGTATGCAGATGGTCAATTTCTAGCCTTGGTGGTATATGTTGATGAAATGTTGCTAGCAAGCAATTCACAGCAAGCTATACTTGATTTTAAGGAGTTTTTGGGGAAGTGTTTCAAATATAATGATCTTGGCAAGCCCAAGTACTTCTTAGGCATTGAAATTGCTAGAAATGCTACTGGTTTCTTTGTTTCACAAAGGAAATATGATGTGGATTTAGTTACTGATGCAAGTCTCCTTAGTTGTAAACCTTGTAACACACCTATGGATCTTGGAAAAACATTGCAGCAATACGAAGGAGAAAAGCTAAAGGATTCATCACTATATAGGAGATTAATTGGTAGACTCCTTTACTTGTGCATCACTAGACCTGATTTAACCTTTGTTGTACATAAGCTTAGTCAATATCTATCATGCCCTTATGAAGTTCATCTTCAAGCTGCTGAAAGGGTTTTAAAGTATGTGAAAGGAACACTTGGACATGGCTTGTTTTACTCAAGCTCCTCTACCATGGAAATAAGCTTGTTTTGTGATGTTGATTGGGCTGCTTGCCCGGATACCCAACGTTCTATCTCTGGTTTTTGTCTATTTTTGGGATCTTCTCTCATATCTTGGAGATCCAAGAAGCAAAGCACTGTATCTAGATCTTCAGCTGAGGCTGAATATCGATCAATGGCATTGTCCACATGTGAGATAATTTGGATAAGAGGTTTGCTTGGAGATCTTAGTTTGGAAATTAAGAAAGCTACTCCTTTGTATTGTGATAACCAAGTGGCAATCTACATAAGCTCGAATCATGTCTTCCATGAACGCACAAAACATATAGAGATCGATTGCCATAATGTTCGGGAGAGATACATGAAGGGTGTGATAAAGCCATTACACATCAAAGGGGTTTATCAACTTGCGGATATTCTTACTAAACCGCTTTGTTCTCCTTCTTTCACGGGTATTCTTGGCAAGATGAGCTTCGTTAACATGTTTGCAGCATCATCTTGAGGGGGAGTATGAAGATTGATGATCAAGAATCATCAAGATTAATCGAGAGATTACTGGTGGTGTTCGAATGTTACATGAAGAAGCTGCATGTTTCTTTTCTTTTCTAGAATAGTCGCATTTTCATTCTTTACGCTTTTATTAGTTAGGCGTTAATTAGAGATTGCCAGCTTGGATCCTACTTGGCATTCATCTATAAATACACATGTATGGGTGTAAGTTGGAATAACATAATATTATTCTTCTCTCTACTTTTCTTCTTTTCTCTCTCGTTTATCTTTGCTTTCTTCAATCTCTAATTTTATTCTTCTTCCATGGAAACTACTTTTGATTTCTTCAAAGATAATTATAGAAATAAATAGAGATATACTGTTGGCTTGTCCGATTGTTTATTTTACATTATTCCATGACATTTAGTTTGCAAAATTCATAATTTTGACAACATTACATACTTTATAACATATCATTTTAAATTATATGTAATATATTTTTTTCACCAGCGTGGAGTGTCCACGATCATGACTAAGTGCAACTATAACAGTACTGCAAAACAACTAATTCTTCAATCATATCTCATCATATTTCGAATTTTCAATAATTTTTTAAATAGTGGTATTGCTACCTTTTATAAACACTTTTTTTTTTACATATTTTGGAAATTGCAGTTGCAAGCTTAATTTTTTTTTTAAAGAAATTTTTGTCAAAAGAGAAGAGTATATATCAATATGATTTTATCACATGCACTAACTTATGTAAATAATATTTGAATGACTTTTGGATATACTCATATAAGTTAACCACATGTGGTAATTTTAATGGCTAGGTTTAATGCCTTCTTGACTTGACTTTTCAATTTTCGTTATAAGGAAAGCATAATACAAGAAAGACACTGTAGAGCTCATTACATCAAATGCAGGTAGAAGGTAGTATAATGGCAAGACCTTAAACGAAAAATAAAGTTACAGGCCACTAACGAACACTTTACCATCACTCAAACAAAAAGAAAAGTGAAGTACAGCTTCTTCTTACCTATGAGTTAATGTAACACATTGTTTGTGCTTGAAGAAAATAAGAGTCCCTATACTTTCTACCAGCACCCACATATATCCCACTTCTAATCCAGTCCTCGCGATTTATCCAGGCATCGCGGGTAAAATCGAGAATGCCCAATATCTGCAACAATGTTTGAAAATGATCAAGTGGGTACTAAGAATGTGGTTAAAGTGTAGCCAACCAACATAGGTTTTTTGCATGAAGCATAGATATATGAGCAAGATCATGCTTCCCTGATTAGGTAGCTAAGGAAATGATAATAATATCAATCACTATGGTGTATTTATCTTTTCATGCAATGTTTAGTAGTCAATTAGCGCAGGAATCTGGCAGACCATCAGATAGGTTCAATGTGAAAAGATACCTATAGTTTTCTATCTAAAACACCAGAAGAAATATAAATGAATTCGCATGGTAGGGAAAATACTTACAGCACCGCCTTTCCATGGTACATAAGCAGGACTCGTTCTGGATTGCAAAACCTGCAAGGTTAAACAATATAAAGTTATGACAGTACATCATGACAAGTAAACAACAAGGGCTAGTGCATATAAGAGGATAATAGCCAGTGGGGGAATGAGGATAAGGATAATCTCCTAGTTCCTGTTGTCCTTAATTCTACAAATACCATCAAGATACTTGGAAAATTTGTTTGACTGTCAGAGGTATGGACAGCCAGTAAGATAACACGTAGTGCATCAAGACGAAGATCATTTAAAATATACCTTGAAGGTATCTTAGATAGACAAGAAAGGAAGAATCTAACCTCCACAGTGTCTATAGCTTCATGAGAAGGAATTGCATGCAATACTCTGCAAAGAGTCAGATGGGAGAAAAGGTCAAATTCAGCACTGAAAATCCATTGGTCGGGTCAGGGAAATGAAATCGATCAAACGATAAGTGCACTACTTTTGTTTTGTGCGTAGTCATCTAAATAAATTAATGAAAAATCTATATAATATAACAAACCTCTCTTCCACTGAAGAAACCAGACCATCAGTCAAAGCCCCTCCACCTATCTGAAAAGGAAAAAACCAAGTCAGGTTTGATTTAAAAAAGGACTAATCATAATTGCTAAGGTAGAAATTGAACTCACCAGTTGCATGCTACAGAACAACTTTCTCTGCAGGTCAATACGGCCTGAATTTTTTTTAAATTGGTAAGGAAGAAGTAAATCCAATGTGCGTAACAATAGCAGAAGGATATGATGAATACCTGTAGAAAGAATACTTTTAGTAATAGCATCAGCAAGACCAATGGTGTCCTGTTTCTTTGGTCTCGATTGAAACATAGGGTAATTTTCCCACATGGGATAATATCCACCACTACCAGCGAAATAACCATCTGACATGTCTGGTCTCCTGGGGAAGTCCCAAGTATCTTCCAGCATATCCTCGTTATCACTAAACCTGTGGCACATGCTTAATTCATTAAGAGGACAAGAACATAGACGAACTTATCTAGAAAAACTAAACATGCGGAACCAATAAATCCTACGAACCAAGTTCGGGGTGGTGGAGGGTAAACATCTGGAACCAAAAGCATAGGATAGAACAAACCCATGGGAGGAACCTGCTTTTACATCAAAGAGCAATCAAATTTGTAGAACTAATGCCTCATTACCATAAGGTAAATGATTCTGACTCAAAATTACTCCTTCCAGTGCACATTTTCACGGATTGAGACTTTAGCATGAAATAACATAGTGTACTAAAGTTAACCAATATTCCGAAGCAGTAAGCACCCAGTGGGCATGATTTATGTGAAAAAACTTATATATGCTGCCTACATTGTAGCTAGAAACAAAACCTATAATGACCATATCAAAAGTGACATTAGCAGGATAAATTCTACAAACTATAATGAGTGCCTTATTAGTTTCAGGAGAAATTATGTACTCACCCTTTCCCATTATTTCCGGCACACTTTGGCCAAAACTGTGAGAGCTTTTTGGTCAAAGTAGACGAGAAATAGTGGGACAGAAGGACTATATGTTATTCATATAAGCATGATTATCAAAAGATGCAACAATTTGATAGTTATAAAAATCCCATCAAATATTAGTCTCGACTCGCATACATTCAGAGCAGTCAGCCTTGTCTTGTGAGATCCAGGAGACACCCCTTCTTCATATGAGTGAACTACAGCAACAGCTTCAACTTCTCCTTCCTGTGAAGATAGAGCATTTTATGCTTCAAATAAACAGGCAAATATGTTCCAATTCCATAACCACCGAAAGATCATATAGAGCATGAAATGTATGCTTCAAATAAACTGGCACATACATTTCAATTCCTTAACCACCATAAAATATTGTGTCAGGGTGTAGTAGCTACACAACGAGCATTAATATACCTTTGGAATAAGCGTTCGAAGAATTTCACAAACATTAAGCAGTTACACTATCAGTAAGATAGTATATTAAAGCACTTTAGGAACCAATTTAGAGAGATAAGGTTGCCGTGAATCTTATGCAAAGAATAAGTATGAGTAAGAAATTAACTAAATCATGCTAAAAGGAATACTAATAAAACAAGAAAACCATTAAGATGCAATCGACATGCTCCTTTCCCTTGGAAAAAGAGATGATTAGTGTTGCCATTGAAGACAGTCTTACCTTACAAAATCCACACCTTATAGTGTTTTGCAAAGCAAGATAGTGGCAATTATCAAACTTTGTGTACATGCAAGTAGTCATACGATAATAGTGGATTTGATGCATGGAAATAGAACAGCTTTTGTGGTTGAAAAACCAAGGGATCTACTTTATGGATCTAATGATGGAAGCTATTTTGTAAGTTGCAACATAAGAATTTAGTGGCCAGTGGTGCAATGGGGTAAAATGGCAGAGCCGCAGAGGACTTTTGTTACTTAGGTACTTTCGGAATTTCAATCCTCGTCATCTAGGCCTTTTACTTCTGAAAACTCAATTAGTTCTTGGAGGTTTATAAGACCAAGAAGACCATATGCACCTTAATAATAATAACCATAAAACCCCCAATGATAATATTGTTGAGAATAATAAATAAATCAGTTCAATTTGATTATATCATACTGCAACAATTAATATCTAAGGAACTCCAAACATCATCTAATTGATGGACTTACTCTAATCAAACAACGAGACTCTTTAAGTCTATTCAGCATCAACAAGTCTATGGGTTTTGTCAGAGCATCAGTACGGATTGGTGGCCATGTTTGATGATGTCGCTGAGTCCACAGAAGACACCTTGATATATCCTGAAACAGTTGTAAGCATTGCAGGCTTAAAACAGGAAGGACCAACACTAAAACTTAGATATTATCAATCAGGATAATAGATTAATAGTATATAGGTTCCTTTTTCAAGAAGTTTCTAGGATATTGAACCTCAAGAACAAGGAAATAGGGAAACAGAAGAAAGCAACCAAGTATGTTGGCCTCTATTCCATAAATCATGCATATTCATGACGCAACACATTTCAATCACATCTGAGCAGGCTGGATATGTCATTGAGGTATTCCCATTTATTCCACTCTGCTAAATTACAAGTGTAACAGAAATTTTACAACACAATCCTCACCTCTCCCCCATATCGCAGAGAAATCTGAGTGGCTGGTAGAGCGACTCCATCCTAAACATCATCAGAAGATAATCAGGACTCAAGGGAAAGGGAAGGTGTAGAGAATCTCTATTATAAGGCAAAATTTAAACTACGGAACCAAGTGATATGAACAAAGAGAACCTCAATGCAGATTACTGACGTCACTTGAGCACCAATATTCACAACACATGCTGTAGACAAGCCATTTCCAAAAACTGCAGCAAGACCTTCCTGTGTCAAGGGAGGACAAATGTAAGTAGAATGCATGTAGAATACAGAAATGTAAAGGAACAGATTCAACAGTTACCTGGTGGACTACTGCTGTGCTGAAGCACAAATCTCGAAGTACAACAGAGAGAAGTTCTTTGATTTCTACAAGAAGTCACAAAATGAAGCTATGACAATCATCAAAAGTCACAAGTAAGACAATAACTACATATGATGACGCGTGCCTTCTCTTTCAAGTGGGAACAAATTTGGAGAACTGTAAAAGCTATTATTTACCCCGGCTGTCAAGAGTCTCAGGTAAGACAAGAACGGCAGAATACATATGCCTTTCACTGCGAGGGATGTTTAGTTTTTCAATCAAAATCCACTCCCATATAGTATGGATATCTTCGATCACCTGCATTAGAATCAAGCAATATGTATTGAAGAACTAGAGACTAATAAATTCTGGAAAACTTAATCACCTGCTCCAATGATCATAATATCTTTGGAACTTATTTCTAAGAAATTACACGTTGAAGAGTTTAAAAGGCTTAAATTGCAAGCAAAGAAACATAAGGGAGCCTAATGGTCAGGCAACACATTAACCAATTCTCCTCCACAAATCAATGACTTGCTGAACTAAGGTATTACTTAAATCCCTAAAGAAGTTTGTAAAATACCAGAAGCATCATATCGCAAGAAAAAAGCAGGCAATAAAGGGGTAAACAGTACCTGCTGCATAGGATAATGCAAAGAAATATTGAGGTGACCTCTCCGAATAGGACGGCGCAAGCAATATGGTTGAGTTGTAGGTATTCTCAGAGCTTCCTCACCGCATATGTACTCCCTATATTTAGGTTCAATTGAACTCGGTTCCTCGTTGACATTACCCTCCTTCTCGGCAGAAGGCTCCTCAGATCTCTGCGGACTTCCTGTAAAAACACTGTCATTGAAACTGAGAAATTTATAGTGATGAACATAAATTACCATAACTCAGATCCAGGAGAAAGCTCAGGCTGTATTTGTTCTTCTTACAAAATAATAACAAAGGAGACCAGAGTGTAACTTTAGACGAAGCTTTAGAGTAGTTCCTAACTCCTCACTTCGGAAAGTATGTAAAGAACAAAATACACGTGTAGTTCTAGACATTCTAAGGTTTCAAAAAAATTTTGCCTTGAGACGTTTTTCTATTGAGGCGTTAGCCTTGAGATAAACTGAGACACAAATAATAAAGTAACAAAATTATACCAAATATTATAAATAAACAATAAATCAGAAGTCATAAGTCACAACTAGTTATAATTCTTATGAGTCCCAATTGAACTTCCTAATATATCAAATATTCATAAATTAAAATTGCAAGAAATCCAAATCATCCCTGCTTCCATCTCCACCTCCATCTCCTAACTGACAAAAAGAGTTTTTGCCGCTGCTGCTGCGTCAGAAAGGGAGTGGAATAGAAGGTCGCATCGAAGGAGAGAGAACAAAGAAAATGATATATGCAATTTGCGATAGGCTGGGTGATGAGTATGGTTAATTTTAATTCTAGCCTCAATAGATCACATGATGTGAAACCTCATATGCAGTTTTTACACGAAGCTATCTGAGACGAGCCTCACAAGCGCCTTGTGAAACTATGAGACATTTCAAGAAATGAACTAACATACTTCATAAAAGAGATAAAGCAAATACATAATTCTGGAAAATTATGCAGAAAATGGAATAAACTAAGCTTCCTGTCTGGAGATGAGAATTATAAATTCATGTAAATGCTCATAATAAATTGTGAAAAGTTAGAACATAATGTCTTAAGTAAGAGCAAAAAACAGATTATTTCAGAATCTCCAAAGATTTTCTTGAAAAAGAAGGAAATACTTCAACCTTGGATCCTAGGATAAGGTTGCTGTGAATATTATCCTAAGTGCAAGTAAGAGGAGAGGGAAGTAATACTTAATAGTTAATTAATTTATGCTAAAGATATATTAAAAATTACTAATCAAGCACAAAAACCAGGAAATTGTAGTTGATACTTATGACAGTGAACTAAACAAATGTAAATGTACTGAAGCACCCTAAAAATTGTAAATACCTTGTTCTGAAGCTGAAGATGAAGATGAAGGTGAAGATCGTTTCTCGAATACATCCGTCCATGGAATAATTGTCTCCTTTTTGTTATTGTTCTGAGGAGGAAATGCATCCACAGAACCCATCTATCAACAAATAAATAAATCACATAAAAAAAAACTTTTCTCACAACCAAGTCATCAAGAAATGCTATACTATAGTGGTATCGACAGTTCCTATACACTCCCCACTAGCACCCCAATTCATACCTTTTGTGAAAATTGATTGTTTGTTGCCTCCTCATCTAAAAATCGTATTTTCAACAGTGAAGCAATCTGATTATCAAAACATATATAAACCTCAATAACATACAAAAGATTCAGTTCAAAAACATAAAGATCATAATACGGCATGCATTCTACGTTCAAACTAAAATAATAAGCTTGCTAAGTTCCTTTTAAGTTTTAACTAACAATGTCGTAAGCCCTTTCTCGCTCCATGTGCTGCGCTGTTGTGACCTGGGAATTAAGCATCTGCAAACAAATAACAAAGAGAATATCATGAACCATGAATTTAATTCAAATTACAAATCCAAAAGTACAGAATTCAGAATTTCCCACAACGTGAAAAAAAAATCAATTAACCTGGTCTTGAACATTCCTTTTTGGCACTTCAGATGTGCGTCGAGCAATGCAATGAGGAACACTAATCGGGGAATCCTGCTGAGCCAGTCCTATTCTTACATTACCTGACCCTAAAATATTCCAAAAAATACGAATTTTATGAAACGAAACTTCACGTATACTTAAATTGAGAATAAAATAGAAAAAAAAAGAGAGAGAAATCAAATGAATTGAAAACCTGGGTTGATGACAACGAGCCTGGAGCCGCGTTCAGCGAGAAGTTGAGAGGGGACTACCGTTTTAAGATAATCCTGCGTGAATCAAATAACAGGAGAAATTAGTGAATTCGAATTGATGAATTTGCAAGAGACAAATAATACTAGTGCGTGAAGTGCGTGAAGTGTGTGAGAATTTGAGCTCACCATTGAAGACAGATTTGAGAAGCTCAGAGTAGCTATCGTTGAGACTTGAAGATGTAACATAAAATTGTGCTGCTCGTTACGTTCAAAATTACTTATTTATATTGATTTAACCAGTTATTTAATAACCAAATTTATGAAATATGAGAGCCCATAAGATTAATAAAGCCCAAAATATTTATACTATTTCTCTATTGCTTGATATTGAATCATTAATTTCATTAATTTTACAATATTAGTGTTTTTTCTTCTTTTATCTTAAACTATTATACCTAACATACCAAATGAAATATTATTGTTATAAAAAGAATTTTTTGAAGTATTATAAGGAAATAAAGATATATTGCATTCCCCAAAAGACTCTCACACTGTAGATTAATTACAAGTCGAAATATGGTTAGAGCCCTTATGTGCAACTTCTCCATTTATTTTCTAAAATTATTTTTAAGGATAATTATGTGTAAGTACATAAATTAACCATCAATTGCACATGAACTTTAAAACATGTCCTACAATACACTAACTACCATTTTTTAGTTATTTAATACATCAGACTATATTTGGTCAAAATATTGCATATGTGGACTCGATTCACACACGTGGGCGTGCACATCAGCTTAACACGACGCCGTTCTGACTTATGATAGACGTCGTTTTATCTCTTAAGTCAGAACGACGTCGTGTTAAGCTGATATGCACGCCACGTGTGTTAATCGGGGTCCTCGTATGCAATATTTTGACCAAATCTAGTTTGATGTATTAAATAACTAAAAAAAGGTAGTGTGGACAAATTTTAAAGTTTATGTACAATACAAGAAATGATGGTTAGTTTATATATTTACAGGCAACTATCTCTATTTTTAAATACGGGAGAAGTTTCTGCTTGATTAATAAATCAATTAAATACATCTAAAAATGTAATGATATTATTTATTATTAAATATGTGTTGTAAATAATAAAAAAGGTAATAATATGAATATAATTATTAAAAGTAAAAATATATATATTTTTGTGAATGAAGTAATACATAGAAATATGAATCTTTTTTGTTCGTGGAGGCAGTATAATAGAAAGAAAAATCTCTTCTTAGGGTACCCACAACCATAAACTACTTTTTTCAATTTTACACATGCCACGTCTCTTTTAAAAACTCATTTACTTTTTTCTCTTTCATCTTCTACAATCATAAACTATTTTTTACTTTTTGAGGGACCCACTATAATACATACTCCATATATATCCATATAAATATTAAACTAAATTATTTTACTATTATTTAAATATTTGCCTTATTCATAAAATAATTATATTTTAATTATTTAACAAAATTAAATATAATAAATTAAATGTATAATTATAAATATTAATATAAATTACATTAATAAAATTTCAATCAAATAACTTAAATTAAAAAATGCATTACTGAAATTAATACTACATTACTAAAATTAAAATACATTAATTAAACAATAGATTAAAATATACTAATTCAAACAAAAATAATACTTAATTCTAGACATAATTGGCATTATTATATTGTGCCCAAAAATGTAGTTTTAAATTTTCCTGGAGTTCGTGATGTGTTTGCGTATTTGTTAAATCGTTGTGATTTTTAAGATAATTTTCAAATGTTTCCCAATTATTGGTACCCATTGGTATTGGTTGCTGAGGAGTTGCTTCTTCTTCCGACCAATTGACCACTTCTTCACCCTTATCCTCAATGATCATGTTGTGCAAAATAATACAAGCAAGCATTATATTTTGAATGTCGTCCTTGAAATAAGATCGGGCGGGATTTCGAACTACTGCCCAACGAGATTGTAGCACTCTGAATGCTCGCTCGATGTATTTTCTTGCAGCTTCTTGTCTTTGCACAAAGTATTTTCTCATTGGATCAACTGGTGTTAGATAACTCTTGTTGAATGAAGCCCAAGTAGGATAGATTCCATTTGTCAGATAATATCCTTGGTTATATATTTGACCATTCACCGTGAATTGAACTGAGGGTGCATTCCCCCTGATGGAATTGATTAAATAATGGAGACCCATGAAGAACATTGATATTATTGCTTGCTCCGGCGACACCAAAGAAAGAATGTCATATCCACAAATCCGATGATGCCACCGCTTCAAGAATTATTGTAGGAACTCCTTGATCGCCTCGTGTATGGAACCCTTTGAAAGCGACAAGACAATTTCTCCACTCCCAATGCATACAATCAAGGCTTCCTAACATTCCAGGAAAACCATGTCTTTCTTCGTGCATTTGTAGTAGTCGTTGAGTGTCTGCTTCATTTGGCTTCCTCAAATATTGAGCACCATAAACAGTAATTATACACCTGCAAAATTCATGTAGACATACATTCCAAAGCAGTAGTCTCACCCTCTGCATGTATTCATCGAGTGAATCACCAAGTGCAGCATATGCTAATTGTCGGATAGCTGCAGTGCACTTTTGGAGTGGTGATAAACCATTCCTTCCAGTAGCATCTCGCCTCAATGTGAAATAGGGTGAGTAGTTGCTCATTGCATCAACAATCTTGAGAAATAACTCTCTCCGCATTCGAAACCGATGACAAAATAGATCTCCATCGTAGACGGGATCATCACAGAAGTAATCACGAACGAGACGATCATGGCCATTTTCACGCTCTCGTTTCCTATATTTTTGGGAACATTTCTCCTTCGTGGTAGTTGAGCTGAACTCTCTTCTTCATCAAGCAGTTCGACCATCTCTCGTATAATTAGATCTGTGTTTGTAGTACTGATAAAATATTTCCACATTTCATTAATTTCATGATCATTAGGAATATCAGACATTTTTTGGTGTAGTGATTGAATGAGGAATTGAGTAGATGTGAAAGAGATTGTTGTGAGTGAGAATGTTGAATCAAAATCTTGTATATATAGAAAATTGAGTTTGTGGTAGGTGATGAGTTGAATGGTAGTTTCACGTTGAAGGGTAGTTGTGGTAGGTTATAATTTGAATGATAGTTGTTAGTTGAGGTTAGTAGGTGTGGTAGGTGATGATTTGAACGGTAGTTATAGGTTGATGGTAGTTGTGGTAGGTGATGAAGTGAATGATAGTTATTAGCTAACTGAAACTACAAATACATTATATTTCAAATTAAAATTGATAATTAAACAAACTAAAAATACATTAAATTTCAAATTAAATTTCAAATTAAACAAACTCAACTAAAAATACAAGACAAATAACATATGTCTACATAATTACTAATTAGGACCACTCATATTTAGCCTTGATTTCAGCTAAGATCATGTTATGAGTAATTAGGTCTGCCTCCGACATGCCGCTAGTATCCTGAGTGCAAAATTGAATATGTTGCATCTTAAGTTGTTCCTCTTGAATACTTAGTGATCTATCGATTGTCTTTTGCAACTGCTTCCACTTCTCATTGGTTGTTGGAGATGTCATTTTAGCCTTTTTTTTAGCTAGTCGTTTAGCTCTCTGTTGTCCCATCAGTCGCTCACGAGGTTGGGTATCAGCAGAAGATGGACTATCTGTTTCAGAATTCTTGGATTTTTTTCTTGGATTATGTGGCATTTGTTGAGGAGCTCATTTTTCACAAGTTTGGATGATCTTCCATACGTGCAAGTACTTGAAATGCTTGCGCTTTGGATCATCATTTCTCCATGCTTTCTTTGCCGCCTCCAGTACATCATCATCACCTTGGCCGCTCGCTCGATTGCTCGAGAAATTATTATAGATTTCTGCCCACTTATTAATATCTTAATTAATTCTATCGTAATGATTGTTTACCTGCGAGTGACTTTGATGAGCAGAGCCCTCTTCCCGATTATCATTGTAGTACATAGCAATATTCTCCCAAAAATCTTTTTTCTTTTGTTGATTGCCAATAATAGAGTCGGTGCTCGTATTGTACCAAGATTTTATCAGAAGAATGTCATCATCGTGCGTCCAAGCAACTTTTGTATCTTTTGACGATGCAGTGGATTTACCAACTTTCTTGACAACAACATCATCATCATCATCAACAACAATTGGAATTTGTGAACAATGCGGAGGAAAACCTGCATTTGAGCGAGTGTTGAATGACATTTGTTGATTAAAATTAGAACCACCTGGATTGTTGAATGACACTTGTTGAGCAAAATTGAAACCGCCAGGAGTGTTGAATGACAATTGTTGAGAAAAAATAGAATTGTCGGGTATGTTAAATGGCACTTGTTGAGCAAAATTAGAACAACCGAGAGAGTTAAATGGCGCTTGTTGAGCAAAATTGGAACCACCGGAAGTGTTGAATGGCACTTGTTGAGCATAATTGTATCCGCCAGGAGAGTTGAATGGTACTCTTTGAGAAAAATTGTATCCACCAGGAGAGGCGAATACAAATTGTTGAGGAAAATTAAAGTCACGAGGAGAGTTGAACGCCAATTGTTGAGTCATCATCTCCAACATTTGAGGTGTGATTGGAATTAGTTGTTCAGGGTGAGACATTTGATGAGGTTGAGAAAATGTATAAGAACATTGAAAATTTTGGGTTTCAGAAGCACTAGAGTCGGAAGCTTGAGAGCTTGAATCAGCCATTTTAATTATCAAAATAAAAGGAGGAAGAAAGAAGAAAGATAGAAATGTGAGATGTGTAGAAATGAAGCATTAAAAGTGTATATATAGAAATTTTATAAAATATAACCGTTTGAAAATCAAACGGCTATAATTAATTATATGTATTATTTTTAATATTTTAAAAAATAAAATTTTATATGTACAAAACAAAATAATAAAAAAAAGAAAAGATATATAAATCAAATGGAAAGAAACGTTGGGTGTGTGGTAGTGGTGATGGCAATAAGGGTGGGGCCACATTAAAATAGAATCATGCCCACCCTGACAAAATGTATAGCAACAAAAACACATATCGACCCTCCTATGCCCACCCCTGACAAAATGTATAGACAAGTATGAAAAACACATATCGACCCTCCTATGAACCAAATCGTTAACTCGATATATTTCTTAACATTGCATCGATCTAGACTAATAAAACATAATTGCACAAGCATCAATCTAATCGATTAAACACATGCACGTAAAGTTTCGAACAACATTGTCAAATTATATTATAACTTCAATAATATTAAAAAGTTTCCAACAATATGATAATTTTGTTGACAACTAGCTAGATATCGATGTAGACTTCCTTTTTATTGAGTGCTAGCTTGTTTGGGAAATGTCAACTGCTTAATACATATCGAGTACTAGTATGTCAAGTAGAGATTGGTTTATGGTAGTGCGAATTACTTTAGGGCTGAAATCTTGCTAGGTAACTTTAAATACTTTGCCTTGTAGAAGAAGACCTTCTCTTGGTTGCCGCAGCACTGATATTTTTAATTGTTGAATTAACAACAACTTCGCACAAAATATCTAAGGTTTAGATCTTGGGTTCAAGTCATGCGACTATTTAATTTAATATTATTGTAATCGAAATTTTTTTAACAACCTCACACAAATGGTATGATATCCAATAATAAGTATTAACTGCCCTAATTATTGACCACACGGCAATCACTGCATTCCTTCAACACGTGTATGTGTATATAATTGAGATTAATAAATTAAATGACTGCTTCAAGATTATATCATCTGTCACACTACCTCACATGCCCATATTCTTTACTTATCGCTGTAATCCAATTTCATACAAATAAATTGATGTAAGCAGCTAATTTATTATAATTGCTTTGTGAAGAAATTGAGTTCATCCGACCCCAATGTATATCAAATAGTATTATATATGTAACCTAAAATACCAAATGTTTACAAATATAATAAAATCAATACTATTTCAAAACCATGGTTCTAGATGAGTTTGTGCCTAAAAACAAAGTTTATATAAGAATATACCAAATATTAATTGACTGAGACTTCCTAGTTGGCCAAAAGAATAGTTGCATTTGTTTGGGGGACTTTATTGGAAGAAAATTGAGAACTATAGTGTGGTCATTAATTTCATTTCCCCACTGGTCTCTATTGATTCGATTTATTATAATTGTATGAGAATATTAATGGAGAAGTAATAGCTACTCTTTTAATCAAAGACTTCACACTCACTTCTCCATGCCTTTAAATTCTTTCCATGCTCTGCAAATTTAGCCAAAACAACATTTTTTCAAGACATACAATTTTGTTAATTAAAGTTCGCTTTATTCCGGGCCGGCCTTGAGCGGCCCGGAGTCCCGGAATTTGGGGTCCCTAAATTTTTAAGCATGTTATTATATACACATATATATATTGTGAAATTAATATAGTGTTGAATGTGGTAAGTTGGTAAAGTGTTTGATTCAATTTGTAATTGACTTGAGTTTGATCTATGACATAATCAAAATGTTGAATGTGATGAGTTAGTAAACTTTTTATTTCTAATCATATTGGCATGTGTTCGATCCTTGGTAGCGCATTTTTTAGTTTGATTTTTATTTATAGTCCACTTTTATTATTTCGCCTGAAGTCCCATTTTGTCGAGACAAAACCTGCTTCATCCATATATAACAAATTATTACACATTAACTTAATTTATAAGACTACTTCTTAATTTCAACTTTCAAGAACTAACTCCTCTATTAACTTTGAATTTTGAATATAAATAAATAGGTCTGAATTGCAAAAGAATTTTGAATATAAATAAATAGGTCTGAATTACAACATTTTAAGAAATTGGATTAAATTGTAAATCACCTTAAAATTAGGTATTACATCGCAATTAACCATTACTATTATTTATTTTGAAGTCCAACTTTTGATTTTTGAAGGTATAACTGCAGTCGAAGAGGTGATAGTTTAGTGGATTCTCTCTCTGCTCTGGCCTCCCCCATTTGAATCTCTGTCTTTGAATTCCTCAATTCCAATTCTAGACAGAGAATTCAAACTCCAATCCTAGAGAGGGGGAAGGTATTTCCACTTCTGAAGCACTGCAATGGCGTTCATGTCTTTCCTCGGCAGACTGCTTTTCGTATCCGTCTTCGTTCTCTCCGCTTATCAAGAGTAAGACCTGCCTCTGCCTTTTATCCCTCAGATCTGCTCTTCATTTTGCACTGCATTTTTGTATACCCCATTGCTTCACGAGAGTTCTGCTTATTTTTTCATAATTGTTAGTTCTCCAATTTGTAATTTCAGTAACTATTGCGTGTTACTTGGTTTGGGGTTATCGAGATCAGAGATTGTACTTGTTTCTCTGGTAGTGATTTCGAGTTAGTTTTTAGATTGGATTTGGTTGATCAGAGCTTTTTTTCACGCCGAAAATAAACTGTTTTTTGTGCTTTGATTTGAGCTAACCATGAACGAATTTTGTTTACTTCAGTATCATGCTGCTACTCATTAGGAGTGATTACTCAGATCAGGCTCAACCTCCCTTTAAAAAATTTATCTTTTGCCTTTATGTTTTCCTTGTTAGTTAAGGATCCGTGTAATAGGCTTAATGCACATTTATACGCACATGTATAGTACTTTTTAGATACTCCAGCTTGGTCTTTTTCAAATATAATACTATACTATTAGACTTGTTATTGAATCTTTATTATATTAAATTGATTTGTTAATACATGGGTGTATATTATATAATCAAAACTAAAGTTTTATTGAAAGATTAAACATGAAGCTAATAATTTTAAATAAAGAAATATACCAAATTGTTATATAATCATTACATATTACCCTTTATTTGCGTCATTTATGAGATAGGAATCTCTGTTGTTGCTGAGCATATGGGTATAGTTCATTAAGTTCATCTGTTTGTACCTCTTAGAGTTATGTTCTTTTTCTTGGTTTGATCTACATTTACATGATTTAGTTTTCGTATGAAATTGAACCATGAACTCTGCTCAATCTTAAAACTGTTCATTGGTGGCTTAGGATTTTCTGGAATGTTTCAGCTGTAGCCTGTAGGACATAAAATGGATATAATAGTTTCTCAAAGCTCGTAAAGTTGCTGCTCATATCACATCACTAAATTTGACCCATTTACTAATTTGGGTTTAGCTCACTGATCTAATTTTCTTTTCTGTACCAAACAAGGTGATGTATTTTTACGCCACTGACTTCCATCAGCTTTTGTTGGAGGATCTGTGGGCCTGTGGCACTCTAGTTAGTAAGATTTTAGTATCTTGATCAACATCTTCTGAAGCAAGGATAGGAATTAGAAACTCGTATTCTTATTGTATGTGTTTTAAGATCATGTGCATGAAATAATAAAAATGAATTTGGGTGTTCATGTTATTATTTGCCTTTATTTACTCAATTGCTTTCTAGATTGGATATCAATTCTTGAAGTATTAATATATTATAACTGATGTTACTGCTGTTGTTATTGAATCATATAGGACCAGAACCTAGAACTAGTTAAGTATTAATATATTGCACAATTTGTTTTCTTTTCATAAATGTTTTTATACGTGAATTAGTAAATGTGGCAACTGTGTAATCTTCTTTATATTTTCTTTGACATGAAAAAGTATTTGTCCTAATGCACGAGGCATGGTCATCATATACACGCATGATGCATCAAGTTCTTTTGAGTTGATTAATAACAGAAAAATCTTCTTTAGTCTTCACACAATGATTGGAGTTTTAGTAAGTAAGTAAGTTGTTGAACTTGTGGGCACGATGCACACATGGCAGTTTATGCTGATTGTACCCTCTTTCTGTTTAGACCACTGCAGTTGTGCTAGGATAGTATTGGTAGCTATTCATCTGTGAAACACTTCTCTAATGCATCCTGTGTTTCCAGGTTCAATGAATTTGGAGTTGATGGTGGCCCCGCTGCAAAGAGTTTGAAACCAAAATATGAAGTTTTCTCCAAGCATGTTACAACCCAAACTGGAATTCAAATCCCTCATGTAGATGTAAGGAGCTTGTATTTACTTAATCTCGTGTAGCAAAACGTTAGAGGTGCATGCTAATATGCTATATTGTTGCATTTGACTCGGAATATAATGAATACAGGTGAAGCATTTGATCTTGGGGGCTATCATCGTAAAATCACTTGGAAGCCTCCTGTTTGTCTTTGGCAGCTCATTTGGAGCTGTAATCCTGGTATGCATATTTATCTAATTCTATGATTAATTTTTGATTGTGTGAGCTTTATCCTCATCTCTCATAGTGGGTCTGACCCATCCCGTTTCTTGTAATAGCTGCTGCATCAAGCAATTACAACACCCATCTTGTTCGACTTCTACAACTACGAAGCTGACAAGAAAGAGTTTAATCAGCTCTTTATCAATTTTATACAGGTATGTTTTGAATCTGAAATCTGTTTTTCCTCAGAAGTTGTGATAAGAAAATTCGAATCTCTGGAGTCGTTATAGCTGCTCATGCACATATATTTCTTCTCCAGGGTTTGGCATTGCTCGGAGCTCTTCTATTCTTCATTGGCATGAAGAATTCGCTGCCAAGGAGATCACCAAAGAAGAAGACCACTAAAGCGAAAACCAATTAGGATAATTTATAATCAGGTTTTGTAAGATTATAATCGCTACAGCAGTGCAAGATTTTTGCTTTTTGAAGCCTCATTTATCAACTACTTCAAGCTATGTTCCGATGAAATTATTGAGAATTTCAATTACATCCGAGTAGTTTAACTGGAGTTGTGATAGATACTGGTCAATTGCTGAAGAGCTAATTCGTTCTCTATGGATTTTGATCAAATTTCATTATCATTTAGTTTCTAATTTATCTAAATCTTGTCCATTTTTCATTATCATATATATATATATATATATATATTTTCGATTCTTGGACAAGTGATTCTATTCCATGTGCAAATTGAGATATTCAAGTACACGTGATGGTGTTGCAGGTATGCTTACCACTAATATTAGCATGTTTGATTTTAGTTAAGATAAGAACCATACAAATTTCATTTTCTTTCCATCTCTATCTTTTTTCTTGATTGATGATTCTTCAGTTTTCTACTCCGTAATTACTTTATAGAATAATTATCTTAGGATGAGTATTTACTTTAAAGAATAATTATCTTAGGATGAGTATTGTAAAATTGGATGCCAAACAAAGGATAGTTAGTGGTATAGCCTGAACGTATACTGTCACTCCATTCAAAGATGTACGTTCTTAAGACAAAATCAACTGGCTATAGGCCGGATACAGACTGAACTTATACTGTCACTCTTTGGACTTTGTGTCTACCATGTGTTGTTTTATGGGACATGATCGAATGACAGATTTGTGAGGGAACAAACTTCTGTGAACTTGATAGTGATTAATGACCATTTACCTCAGAGGAGGGGGCTTGATGCTTGAACAATGAGCATTTTAGAAATCAAGCGAAACACTTCAAGGACTCTTCTACGGTTCTAAGCAATGATTCAAACCTCACCATTTTAGGAGAGAGCTAGAAATAATGCATCACTTCATTTTCACTTCATTTTCTGTACATTACTACCCTTGTTTCCCACAACCACATCTTACCTTAGGTGCCACTAACCACACCGTGCTCTTGCAAGACCACATCAGAAGTTTTGCAAGCATTTAATCGAGATCGATGGGTACGTTTGTGTTGATGATCTTTGTACGATTATTATAAAAGAGGCATCCCTTGAATATAAGAAACATTATTGTGCAGCTGATGATGTCTAATGACAAGTTTAAAAGTGTGGAACATAAATTATAGTACATGAAGGTCCAAGAATGTGGGTTGCATTGCATGCTTCTTCAGCACCTCCCCGATGGCCGATGGCCTCAACATGCACCAGTTAAGGTGTTAATTAATAAGTGAGGATAATCCTCCCAAATAAGTATATACTACGATTACGGTACTGTATTTATTTATTTATGTTGATATTAGACAAAGTAGTACTCGTTTTGGCTTTTTAAACTTTTTGAAAAATAAATGATGTTTTAGATACTTTTGTCCATCATACCCTTATTTAAAACATGAACGTTCTTCTAAATTTCATCATATTCTTAATATTTAATGTATCTTTAATTATTTTCACACTTAAATTACTTTATACAAGTCTCTTTTATTGTTTTTACACTAAAATTATTGAGAATAAATTAGCATTAAATAAGGTTGAAATAGGTATAAAAAGATTTTCTTAATAGTTGTGTATAATCTCAAAACATCATTAAAAAAAATAAAGAGGGAGTATTATATAGTAGAATTAATGATGTGATGTCAGTCCACCTTCTATAAGCACTGCACTGCTCCAGTTATTCCACGCATCTTTATTTATCTTTTTTCTCGCCCACTAAAAAATAATTAGTCACATTTAAATTTAGAAGTTCAATTCAAGAATAGACTTTAATGATCTCTTAATATTTAATAAAAGGACATTCCAAGTATTTCACATGCCAAAATAACGTCAGTTTCAATTTAGGAAAATGAAGTTAATGTAAAACTGAATAACTAATAAATTTTGCGATCTTTAATAAAACCTTGAAATATCACAATAAAATGATATTAAAACAATAAGTATTTCATAATATTTGAATAATTATAAAAAATTATGATAAAAATGAAATTAGTTAGTGAATTTATATGCATTTGACTTTTTAAGAAAGATATAAAGATGAAAGCATCAGCTAACGCAAACGATGAACAATGCACATAAATAAGAGTGTCGTGGATGCATTAAGCATCACTCGCAGAGAGAGAGAGGGAGAGAGAGGTATAATTAGATTAATTTCTGTGATTAATCAACAATTAATCTGCTTCACCACTTACCTAATCCCATCTCCCTTTGGCTTTCCCCACCGCTTCAGTCCGATCTTGTGTTAAGAACTATTGCTCAGAATTATATGGCGACACCTAACTACAACCACAGGCAAACTCAACTCAAAGCCTTCGACGATGCCAAAACCGGCGTCAAAGGCTTAGTCGAAACTGGTCTAACTGTAATTCCACAAATCTTCATCCACCCACATACCGATTCTCTTCCAAATCAAACTCAAAATCAAAATCAAAATCAAAATCCGACCTCATCACCTAATGTTGATGAGCTCAAGTTCCCATTAATCGACCTAACACACGTCGATGAAGATGCAATCAAGCGCAGAGCCGTCGTGGAGAAGGTTCGAGAAGCTTCCGCTGAGTGGGGTTTCTTCCAAGTTATCAACCATGGAATTGCAGAGCAAGTTACGGAGGAGATGATTAATGGTGTGCGTCGCTTCTTCGCCCTAGAGGGTGAAGAGAGGAAGAAGTGGTACACCAGGGACATTAAGGAAACGTTTATTTATAACAGCAACTTTGATTTGTTTAGCACTGCATCTTCTAATTGGAGAGATACTGTTTTTTGTCAAATGACACCCAATCTACCTCAGCCTCACCAATTGCCCCCAGTTTGCAGGTAAATTGAGCAAATTACGCTTTACAGTTTTGTAAATTGAGCATTCTACCTCAGCTTCTGGGTAATGATGCCTTTTCTTTAGGTGTTTTATTAGGTTTTTTTTAGATACATTTGAAACTGGCATATTAGGGAGAAAATGGATTGGGCATGTAAAACATGAAAGTAGTAAAAAGATGGTCAAATTCTTGTAGCATGAACTATGGCTTTCAAGCAAATTTATCTTAATTTTATATGAAATTATTCAAATTTATCACCCGATATTTCCGGCACCAGAGCATATATATATGATCCAATAATACAAGAATTTCCAGAATTTATTTTCTTAGTCGAATCTGGTACATAATGGTTATGCATGCATGTGATCAGTAGTAGCTCACTTTATTCTCTCAACTCAATTTTATTCTTTTAAATCTGCATCATGTTCTCGACCAGTCTAGTGTTATTCGCTAATCTACTCTGGTATATCCATTTCCTTTCAAGGATATATTTGAATGATTTCATGTAGTTTGTAATAAATTTGTTTAAACACGATAGACCGGGACAGTATTTTTTTAATAAAGTTGATCATTTGAGATTAATTTGCTCATTTGACCTAAAATGTGACATATTTTTAGGAAATTTCTTCAAAAACTGTTTCACTTATATTACTGGGAAGTGGAGGAGAGGACAGTTTTTATGGTAGAGTTAATAGACCATATGATATCAATTCCATATAATTTTTTTTATAGTGTGGCAACTGACAAAGCTAGATTTTATGGTAGGGATATCATGTTTGAATACACGAATCAAATTCTGAGGCTGGGAACAACTCTGTTTCAAATACTATCCGAGGCACTTGGTTTGAAGGCTGATCACCTCGTGAACATGAAATGCGCGGAAGGGCTTGCTATGTTGTTGCATTACTACCCGGAATGCCCTCAGCCTGATCTTACTTTAGGCACAAGCAAGCACACCGACAGCGACTTCCTAACTGTGCTGCTCACTGATCAAGTAAGCGGCCTTCAAGTTCTTCACCGGAACCAGTGGGTTAACGTGCCATCTATACCAGGGGCTCTCGTTGTAAATATTGGCGATCTTCTTCAGGCAAAGCTTACTTACTCCACTACATGTCAATTACGATTCATTTTTAATTCATCTGCACTAAGAGCTGTCAAAATTTGTCTAGGCCTGACGAGCTAGCCCTAATTTGGGAGTTTTGACAGCTCTATCTGCATTGATGCATCACAAGAGATCTTATCTGTATTCTTGGTTGCAGCTCGTGTCAAATGATAGGTTTATAAGTGCCGAGCATAGAGTAGTGGTGAATAGCGAGAGCTCGAGAGTTTCAGTTGCGTGTTTCTTCAGAAATGACGTATTGAGTTCCACAGATGTGTACGGGCCGATCGAGGAACTCGTGTCTGATGATGATCCACCCAAGTATAGAGAAACGACTATAGAAGAATATGTCACCCACTACAACACAAAGGGGCTTGATGGGACTTCTGCTTTGTCACATTTTCGAGTTTGAGCTTAATTTGTGGTTTGGATGGAGCTGGAGAGCCTCTGATATCAACTTAAACAAAGAGACCCCTAGTTCCATCTCTTGCTTTGAGTATTCAAATGTAATCTCCCAATGTTGAACCAGAATAAGGATGCGCATACGTAATATAATTAATGAAGGCCTCAAAATTAATATGTATCATTTCATTATACACTAGCAAGTGTTTGGAATTAGTTCTATCATACACTTTTTTTTCTTGGACCTTTAAATCCTGAGATTATGCCTAAGCCTAATTATGGCCCATTAAAGAGCTGTTATCTTATCCAAGGAAAATCCTCCCAAATATAAAGAGATCCCTTGAATTTTTTAAAAAGTTGAATTACATTTATTTATTGACAATATAACGCAATAGTTTCCCGACTTGTTGAATGATGTAGTTTTGGTCTAGGCTCCATATCAAGGAATCAAACGCTATAGTCAACATAATCAATTTATTCTACAAAATTTAGCTAAAATAATAATGTTTCATTAATCGAAATACGTTTCCTTCTAAAAAAGAGATTGTTCCCGTCAATCAATTTATTATTCCCTCCATCCAATTATTTATGACACATTTTATTATTATAATACATTCATTTAAATATAAAACGTACCATGTATAATGAATGGGAAGGATGAAACACTATTTTTCATTTTCGTATGTTCACGAATTTATTATCCAATTCTTTTCTATCACTTTTGGTAAGTGGACTCCTCTACTTCATACATATTATTCAATTAAATACAAAAATAAAGTGAGATTTAAACTCAACTTAACACATTAATATATTTCAAATCAAACTATTTTTTAAGACGTGTACAAATCAAATTAAGTAGTAAATTTATGAAGGAGGGGTATATAGTCACGTAAGTCAACAATATACGTGGTAACAAAAACACATAACCTGAGCTTAACAGAATATGTACGTACGTATATGAAAATTATACCAAAATTATTATGAGAGAAAAAAAACACACAAATGAAAATGAAGAAAATTTGGTTGGTAGTCGTGTATACATCATTCATTACGCCATAGTTTCTGTTGTTTAATGCATCTCTCGAATTTAATATGTTTTCGCGTCGAATACTTCCTCCGTCCTGTTAGATTAGACGTATTTTTTTTTTTGGGACGTTCCACTAAATTAGACGTATTTTTATTTTTAATAACTTTTACAACATAAAAGTGATGTGGACCATAATTGCTAAAAGTAAATATAAAGCAAATATTGATTTTCGATCTAAAAACAAATACTTCTAATCTAACTGGACGGATGGAGTACTTATCCGAAAAACCGAGAAAGGATGACCAAATATTATTTTAATGTGGAACCAAGTTAAAAAGATAATGCTCTCACTTATTTTGTCTTATTTTTAATTATAGTTGTCTCATTCAATATATTTTATACAAAAAACTTTATTTAAAAGTAATGAAACCACTAGCTTTTTATTTATTTATTTTATTCATTTTCATTCATACTTGTGCTGACTAATAACAATACGAGACAGACGGAGGTATTGTTTTTTATTTAACAAGGATTACTATACTATGCTTTTCAAATAAAAACCACTTATTATATATATATAAAATGTAACTTTTTTTTTAAAATACTTTATTATCCTTATTTTTAATTAAATTTGAAAAAATATAAAATTCTCTCCACATACATTCCACCATTACTATCATCATAATCTATTATTACCGTCCTTGTTGTCGCTGCCGTCTTTGTCGTCGCCCGCCACTGCTCCCGCCGTTGCTATCACCTTTGTCTTGTCTCAAACAAATCCATACAAATTACATGAGCATGACTAAGTGACAGTTGTGCTCGTGTAATTCATCTCCACAATCACACATGTAATCACACGAGCATGACCGAGTGATAATCATGCTCGTGTAATTTTATCTATAGAACCATACATGTAATTACACAAGCATAACTTATTTTGGTCGTGCTCATATAATTTTATGACGAGATATTATGGTAAGTCTGATTATTTTTTACTTTCCTTAATAAATGAACATTTTTTACTTTTTTTTTATTTAAAAATTGACTTCATTTAACAAAACCTAAATATTTTGAAAATTAATAAATTGGGCATTTTCTTCCGAATTTTTCATGCCACAATATAGTAACAAATCATAGTACACAAAGCAATTTAATTAATTTGCAAATAACCCTCAAAATAAATCCAAAAAAATATGAACCATAACAACTAACAAGAAAGTCATCACTCGCATATATAAACAATAGGTATTCAAATCACATAAACCGACCGATATATTATTTTCCACAAAGAAAGCATAATTTAAACATTCTAATGTAATATGTGTTCCACATTTTGAAATCATCAACTCTTCATTTAAAAAAGACTTAAAGTCAACCAACATTTTCATTTTTTATTAAAATATAAAAATAGATATATTTTTCCATTTTGTATAATTAAATTTATTGAGCTTATTAAAAAGAATCAAAACCATCAAAATCATATATAAGAAAATTTGGTTATGATACCAAAAATTTAAAATCGTAAAACGATGGTTTCTCAAATTTTTAATCTAATTTAATCTAATTTATTTTATTATAAAGAGTTATTTAAGAAAAAAATATTAGTATATATTAAAATTTACTAAATATAATAAAAAAATATTTTGTAAGTTTAAAGTTGAAAATGAAACATTTATTATTTCATGTAACACTAGAATAAGGAATAAGAGAAGCAAATATTTAAAAATAAAATTAAAAAAATGAATTGAAATATGTTGAGAAATATTTATAAGATTTTGATTCAAATTTCAAAATCTCCCCTTTAAAATGTATTAAGTTCAAAACTGAAATCTGATTATTAGTCTTGGTTTATAACTCACTTGTTAAGGAGTTCAATTTACATGTACCCGCAACCTGAAGGACTCAAGACTGAAGTTTCGAAACTAGTACTGAAGTTTTCCATAACTCAGTTTACTAGCCAAAACTGAAGGACCATGTCACTAAAGTTGTGTTCCGAAGTTTTGAAGTTGAAGTTATTTGAAGCATGAAGATAACGATGACTGAAGCTCTGCACTGAATTATCCACTGAAGTCAAGCTCACCACTGATTAATATGCTATCTCTATAGGCATTACCACTTCTGGAAAAAATCTCAGTAGGTGAAGCAAGATCTTGCTGCAGACACCAAAAATGGTAAAAAGGACGACGACTCTAATGGGAAGAATTTTAAATTCTATGGACGAAGCTCTCTCTCACAACGGATATATTCTTGAGAGTGTCCTATAAATACCCCGACGCTTCAAACGCTTCAAACACCGGTTACCAAGCTTTCGTACGCACTATCGCTCTATTGCTCTCAAGCTTTCTTCTTCACTTAAGTGTTCAGTTTAAACACTCTTGTACTCTCTGAATACCTTCTTGTGTGTTCTTAGCGATACAACATTGTAACCGAAGAATAGATCTAGTTTAGATTTAGTTCATAGCTAGAAGTGATCAGACATCATTGTTTATCTAACTTCCAAGGTTGATCACTGTCACACACCACTCTATTTAGTTGGAAACCCTCGACTCACATCGAGACAAGTGGACATAGGAGTTTTTATCTCCGAACCACGCAAACCAATTCTTGTGTCTTCTCTATTTACTTTCAATATTTATTCTCCACCATTTCCGCACTACTATACTTAAAATATTAGTCCATCAGTCAAACACTAAGTGTAGATTGAAGGATTGCTATCTAAAGTTACAACTCTTTACTGAAGCTACCACCCTTCAGATTTGAGCTCACACTGAAAACTTCTTATAATTTGAAAAGTTTTAACTGGTGTATTCCCCCTCATACACTCAGTATACTCATAACGGGACCAACAAGTGGTATCAGAGCAGTGTGTTTAACGAC
Source organism: Leonotis leonurus (assembly GCA_026898415.1). Taxonomy (NCBI): domain Eukaryota; kingdom Viridiplantae; phylum Streptophyta; class Magnoliopsida; order Lamiales; family Lamiaceae; genus Leonotis; species Leonotis leonurus. Next base: position 331,587 of record JAPKLX010000099.1, read on the forward strand.
CACTATTTCTTGAACCCAAGGTCATTTTAAACTGATCTTTGAGAAAAAAAAAATTTACTTGTTCACTTGCATATCTACCTTTATCCATGGAGAACACAACTAGGGTGTCGATGTTTTCCATTGAAGACTATGACTATTGGAGATACAGGGTATCTCATTCTTGAAGGTACATCATGTGATGATGTGGCAAGTTATCACAACTGGACCTATCAGGATACTGGTCAAGTATCCTCAGGCGACATATGAAGCACGAGATGATGCAGTTGAAGGTGCTGTTCCTAAGCCAATGCAAGAATACACAAGCGATGAAAAGAAGATCACAAGCTTAGATGATTACGCAAAGCACATCATCTCAGGAACGCTTGAGCGACCAATGCTCGTTCATGTCCAACACTATGAATCTACAAAAGACATGTGGAACACACTCGAACAAATGTGTGCAGGTTCTGAGGAAATTAAAGAAAATAACTAACACTTGAATGCCCAAAGTTTGTTGATTTCTTGCAGATGCCGGGAGAGTCAATCAGTGAACTTGAATTGAGGATCATGCAAATCCTAAGCTCAGTCAAGGCACTGAATCCCAAGAAGTACACACAAAGAGAAATCAATCTAAAGATTGTATGGTGCCTACGTCGTGAAGAATGGTTATCATACCAAATACAAATCAATGGGCGTTCATATTTCAACACCCTCACAACTGCTGGTCTCTTCAACATACTAAAGAACCATGAAGCACGACAAAAGATAATGAAATCCACAAATCCAGTTTGAGAAACCACATCAACTTCCACCTCTCAGGACATAGTAGCATTCAAAGTTGACAAGAGTCCAGTCAAGGAGTCCAAATCTAAAGGACTTGACATCGAAGGTATGTCGAAGGCTGAACTCATGGAACAATATGTACTAATGGACAAACGCTTTGAACGTGCAGATTTAAAGATTGGTCGATACAGAAAGATGTATAGAGAAAACAGAACAAAAAGGCCCACACCACCATCCACTGAAGCTAATACAATAACCATTCAGGAAGGGACTACCTCTCAGTCCAAACTTGAAAGACCACATAACAAAGGAGTTTGTTATGAATGTGGTTCACCAGATCACTGCAAGCCTGACTGTCTAGACCTCAGTAAGAAGGAAAAGGAAGAGCTCAGACTACGAAGAGATCAACGAAATGCATAGAGGAAGGCCATGCTAGTTGAAGATGATGTAGATCAACTCAACTCACCTTCAGTAGTTGTCTATGAGAAGCATTTCTCAGATTCTTCAGATGATGAAGATTTGGGACTAAAGGCCATTGAGGACGAGGAAGAGTTGTTTGAAGAATATTGCTTGAGGGACAATCATTCTGACTCTTCACCTTAGGTAATATATGTACAAGTGATGACAGATGGGAATATTGATCCTACTACTTTCAATTCTACATCCATGACATCATTGCATACTGAGTCTCACTCAAAAACTGATGTGATTTCAATTGAGGAAGATTCCACTACTGAGGAAAGAATTTCCTTAGAAGAATATGAGACACTAGCTGAAGATTTTTGTAATCTTCACGCTATCTTTGTGATTACTAGAGATGAGAATGAAAAGCTAACTTCCAAGTTGGCTAAAAGACCTGAAAATATTCTTTAGAATATACCTACTGATATAGAAAAGGATGAATTGTTGAACGAGTTTCCAAAGAAATCAATTAGGTTTCTCTCAAGACTCAGGAACAAGAGATCACTATCTCTAACCTGAACAAAGACCTTGATACTAAGACTGAAGAGATATGTTTCAAAGATCACAAATCAAGGAACTGATTGAAAGGAATGAACTTCTATCTGAAAAGATAGAGTATTACAAAGAGAAGGTTGACTCTTGGACCAAGTCTGGTCAAACGAACCAAAACCTATGTGGAACTCAGTACCCTAAAGGATTGACCAAAGGTCTTGGTTATAGACAAGAAAAACCTACTATGAGATTCTCAACTGTCCCACAACCACCTATATCAATTATATCCTTTGTGCAAGGACCAAATCACGATGAGATTGAACCTGAGGCTGTAAAAGCCACTGAAACAAATCTCAAAGTGAAAACAAAGAAAACAACCACTGACCCTGAAGTGAAAACTTTGCTTGACAAGGGAAAGGCAAATAAATTTGCCACTAAAAAACCAAAGCAGGTACGCAAGAAACATACATCACCTAAAACTGAAAAGTCAAACTTCAGGAGAAAATGTCCACCTGAAGTATCAAAGAACTACTTTGAAGATCAGAAACTTAGGAAGGTTTCAACTGAAAGTCATAACTTCAGGAACCAAGTTCATTCCATTGGACATCAAACATATCAAAGAAACTACAAGAGACAAAGTCCTAAAACTAAGTGCTCTTATTGCACATGTTCATCAAGTGGATCGAGTCCACAGAGCTATAACTCACATAGCTCAAACTCTAGATGTTGGGACACACCACCCAACTTTCACCAAAACAGATATGAACATGGGGATTCATCACTCAGTTCAAAATCTGGTGGCTCAAGGCGAAGAAACTCTCGCTATACTCTCCCAGTTCACTCTCAAGGATCTAAAGGTTCAATGAACATTGAAAAACGTTGGACTCAGAACCAACAAAGTGTTAAAGTGAACTTTAGGGTTGCATCTAAGCCTGAAGTCAACAAGAGATATGTACCAAAGAAGAAACAAGTCAAACCTGAAAAGAAGACTGTTTATGTCGACTTTCAGGGGAGACAAATCAAAGCTGATTCCAACATTCGCATCATAAGGCAACAATGAGTACCAAAGCATAATATGCATACTGAATCTGGGTCTAGTTCTCAATTGGATCCTAAGACTCAGTAATTGCAAGGCCTAGGACCAAAGAGAGGTGCACTGAAGGAGCATTCAAGCTGGATCATTTGGTGACAACTCAAAAGGTTTCACTAAAGGGTATGGTACTCTCGTAATAATGAATGTTTCAATTGATAACGTTTCTTATGTTTCTGGCCTGAAACACAATTTGCTCTTAGTGAGTCAATTGTGTGATAAAGGTTTATGTTAATAAATCATAAGTTAACATGATTTTTTTATCAATTATTTATAAATAACATAAATTATTGTAAATAATATTTATAATAATTTGTTAATTTATATCACTTTAAATAGAAAAAATAGGTTAAAATAATCATTTTAATATAATATATTCAATTTTTAAAATCTAAAATGTTATAAAAAATATGCTAAGAATATAATATTTCAAAAAAGAATTATATATTTATAAATTATTAATATAAGATAATTTCCTATCGATTTTTGACAGATTACACGCTAGTTTTATTGTAATTCCCTGCGACTTGTTCAAATGATGTAGTTTGTCTTCACATTCAAGGAATCAAACACTATATATCATGCACATAACTAATTTAATCAGCAAAATTAGGACAACAACAAAAAGTCACCAAATTTTCATTCATATACCTACGCTACTTAGTCGAAAAAGTATATATATATATGCTTCATTGTTAAAAAGATAATCCATGTACCTGTTGCAGTTAGAAACCTGCTGATTCACGATTCCATTATTTCAAAACTATAATCAAATTGTGATTATTACGATTCACATGCAGAATTGAAATCAAAATTTTCCAAAAATGTTTTAATTCCGAACCACCTTATATATATATACTAGTTTATGTACCCGTGCGATGCACGATAAAAGTTAAAAGTAATAGAGATAATTTTAAAAATATTGTTCCCTCCGTCCCGTTATATTAGAAGCATTTTCTTTTTTGGGACATCCCGCTAGATTAGACATATTTCATTTTTTGGTAACTTTTACAATTTAAAAGTATGTGGGTCATACTAAAAGCAAAAATAAAGCAAATATTGGTTTCCGATCAAAAAATAAATGCTTCTAATCTAGCGGGACGGAGGGAGTAGTATAATTTAAATCATACATTTATAAAATAGTACTTATACATACAAATACGTACAATAGAGTTGTTAAACTAATAAAATAATTCATATGTAACAATCTACAAATTCAAGTTAAAAAATAGTAACATTTTTTTTATATTTAATAGAGCGTGATTGTTACAACTAAATATAAACAATTTAGTATACATTAAATATAAACATGTAGTAAAAAAATAATTTATGAGTAAATTAATAGATAAAATAATGATATATAATATAAAATCAAATTAATAGATTAATCCAAAATAGATGGTTCACATATTTTCTCATTTTTCATATAATAATTTTTTATATGAGTAAAAACATATGAGTTACATTACGGTGTGTTTGATTTTTGAAGATATAATAGATAAAATTTATAACATATTTTATTTCTAAATTCTTTTTTTTTATTCACAATTCATCATTCAATATCATTTTTTAGTAATTTTACCATTTTTTACGGTTTAAATGAATGATAAATTTAAATAAATAAATAAATATATATATATATATATATATATATATATATATATATATATAAAGGAGAATTAGATGACCTATAATCTATTTTATAATCAAAACAAACAATTCAAATTCATGGAATTAAAAGATGAAGATAAACAACGATTTCACAATCCGACAATCAAATATTTTTGTTTCTTAAAGTTTTTCATATATCTTCGGTCTTGACAAAAATAAATAAAGAAAATTAAATTACAAAAAAATACAATCATTTATAAAAAAAATTGAAGACTAAATATTTAGTGAAAGCATGTAACCAATAATTTTGGTAAAAAAGAGATAATTGTCGATAAATACACAAACTAACCACCATTTCTGGTATTGTACATGAACCATCATTTAGTCGGGTCCACGTATGCATTAGTTTGACGGGAAAAGTAGCATATCCGCCCTTAGGGTATAGACTCCTATGGCGGATCACCCCTTATGGTCCGATTTTGTTTAAATGAGCCCCTGAAGTCGATAAGTTGCTGCAACTTAACTCTCCCTTCTAACGGTCGTTTAACTTCGTTAAGTAAATTTTATTTTTAGTGAAAATAAACATATAATATAATATACGTGATATTTAAAACATGGTAAAAATAGTATATTTGCCCCTAGGGTAGAGGCCCCTATGGCAGATCATACCTTGTGGTCCAGTTTTTGTTCAAATAGGCCCCTAAATTCGATAAGGTGCTGAAATAAAAAATTAATTTAAATGGCCGTTAGAAGGGAGGGTTAAGTTGCATCAACTTATCGACTTCAGAAACCTATTTGAACAAAATCGGACCATAAGGGGTGATCCGTCATAGGGGCCTCTACCATAAGGGAGCATATGCTACTTTTCCCTAGTTTGACCAAAAATAGCCCGATGTATTAATTAGCTAAAAAATGATAGTTGATGCATTGTTGAGTAGATTTTATAGTTCATGTACAGTAACAAAAATTGTGGTTAGTTTATGTATTCAGTGACAATTATCTAAAAAAAATATTACTCAATTGGTAGGCTAAGAGTGATAACGTGTTCTTATTGGACAATTTCATTAAAATTGATTACTTTCTCAGAAAGAAAAAATATTTTTAAAATATTAAGTCTCATTTTTTTAATGTTTGTGTCCAATTCATAGTAGCCTTAGGTGACAAAAATAATATAAATATTTGAAGTAATATATTACTTTAAAAAAATTATAGTGCTACTAATGAGAACATTGAACTATAAAAATTATCGTGAATCATTCTTTTATTTTTCTCATTATGTAATGAATAATATATTATGTTCCTTGTAGAATTCTTATAAGAGACTTTTTTACACTATTTACAAAAAGATATTAATTTAACTTACTTCATAAAATGTTCAAATGAATAAAACAATTATAATAAAAGTAATCACTAATAATATAAGAACAAATGTAATAATCACATATATATTACAAAAATTGTGTATAAATATTAGTACATTAATTATATATATATATATATATATAGGTAGTCTTATTGGGTGGGAAATGAAATATATATATATATATATATATATATATATATATCAACTATCTATTAAAAA
>JAPKLX010000099.1:357585-371578 GCA_026898415.1 Leonotis leonurus
ATAGGTATAGAAGTAGACTAGTAGTAACCGACTATCATTACTGTTACTATAGATACAAACACAATGAAGTATTTTATGCATACTAATACTAATCGAATAGTTACTAACAACTATAACAATAACTTCGTATAGTCCTTCCACACCTATAATTAGCTAAACCTGAGAATCACTATGTAAAGCATATTTGTCCGCATATTTACAATGTAATGCATGTAAGGTGCTATAAGATAACTTTAATCAAACAACCAAACCCGATGGATGAATACCATTATCTATCATCTTCTACTAAGACACACATATTACATATTTTTCCTCACTTTTGTATATTAATTTGGTCGTCAACTCTTCAAAGTAGGCATTAGTAACGTAATACAATTATCACAAGCATCCTAATTATCAAACCCGCCAACTAATTTTTTAGCATTTTGGCAGTTAAATGAATATATTTCACCACAAAACCCTAAGTAGTAACAGATTAAAAGTGTGAGGAGGTAGGGTTCTTCGAAATCGGAAACGGATCTAGATCGCCGCCACGCTTGGCGGAGCTGCAGTGAGAGTGCTTGATAGCGAGTTCCTTGAAGGAGGCATCGCTGGAGAGGATGTCTCGGCGGAGCGCCTCGAGCTGAGAGATGGCTTCGTCGCGGGTGGTGGCGGAGATTAGGGTGAGATAGAGAGAGGGGAAATGAGCTACCTCTGCTCGAATAAAATCGAGGAATCTTAGTAAGAGAGATAGGATGAGATAGAGAGAGGGGAGGGAGGGAACATACCTGGCCGGAGAGAAGACGACGACGACGGGCAGAGCGGAGTGGCAGAGGTGCTCTTTGGCTAGGGGAGGAAGTGAAGGGGAAGAGAGTGGATGAATAGGGTTTTGGGAGGGAAAAAACCCGCCTAATGCAATTGTGTAGAGAAAATTTCGAAATCTGGAAGTTAATATATAAAATGTTACGTTTTTTTCAAGTTGTAGTAGTATTTATACTCTTGATAGACCAAGGTTCAATCCCTCATAAGAAGTTTTTTGGAATTAATACATAACATGTTACGATATTTTCAAGTTTTTGTAGTAGCTTAGATGACTTATTTTAATTTACACTTTTAATAGACCAAAGTTCAATCCCTCATAAGAAATTTTTTATTTATATAATGTATTTTGTCTAAAAAAGAAAAATGCATATAAATAACGATTATTTCTTAACAGTATTTATTAACCATTATAAAATGTTTATCTAACACTTAATAAAGATAACAGTTGTTGCAAAATTGTTAACTATAACTATATATATAGATTACGATTTATTAAAATCCGTTATCATTAACATAAGTTACACTAATATAGATAACACTAACTGTTATCTATTTGAAAAACACGCTCATAGATAACGGTATATTAAAAATACCGTTATCTCTGTGGTGTTATCTATTTATAAATTTCTTGTAGTGAAGGATTGTTTTAGATTTTCGGTAATGATGAATTTAATACCTTTTCTATTGGTATTTGCTTAATTTTTTTGAGATGCATTTGAAACTGGCATATTAAGGAGGTAATGGATTTGAAATGCCAAACATGAGATTAAATAGTGGATGCAAAATCTATCCAAACTATGGTTTTGGTAGAGCATGAACTATGGTGTTCAATCAAATTTTGACGGTAAGCCATCAGAGATTTTCTTTTAGAGAACTCATCAAAAAACACAACGAACTTCGAAAATAAATTTTGCAAGATATATAAATTATATATATTGCGGATGCTTCAAGGCAAAAATATTATCTATAAACGATAGTGAATTTACAAAATCATGTTGAGAAAAATACAAACAAAAATAGTTGCACAAAATATGCTAAATACACTCAACTAAACAATACTCTCAAATTTCTTGTTAATGTACTATGTAAAATCCACACTAAAATTTGAAGTAATCTTCTCCTTGTATAGTGTTGCACATAGTTTGGATTTCAAGCTTTATACGCATCCACTAATGTAGTGGGTTGTAAATCACCTTCCACTATTTTGGCCAATGTAGCATGTTCAAGCTCATCCCATATTTTTCTCAACTTTCTCAAGCTTGGTCTTCATGTACTTTACTTCAAGAATTGTAGCAAAGTAGTTGTACAAGTGAAAGTGACCGCACTATTTTAAACACAAAAATAAATATAGAATAGAGCAAGCAGAGTATCGTATCCACGAGGACTGAAAAACGAAAACACACTGAATAATTCATGTAGAAATTCTATTATTATCTAGACAAACAATAATGTGAATGGAATCGAATCAATGATAAACAAATTAAAAAACAAATGATAAAGAGAAGATTCCAGGAATAATGTATCGATACTAAATCAATTAACGAATTCAAAAATTAAATCTAATTACCATATTTTAATGCTAATGCATGTGAATGTTCGCATAACTAACCACATACTCCTGGATATGGCAGTCTATGATATTGGGCTAATTTAATCTCTATCTTTGCTAGGTCTCAAGAGAATTAAATCAGTTACAAAAAGCACACAAAGAATATCCTCCTACAATTCTCCTATCTCCGCTAGGTCTCAAGGGGAAACATGTATTGTGATCTATGGGATCGGCTATGAATTCAATTCCGGATAAGACATTAAAATCATAAGTTTCATGCAATAATAGTGGCCAATTATCAAAGCATGAGAATTAAAATCATAAATCACAAACAAACATAAGAAGGAAAATTAGGCATTAATACGAATTTATTAATCAAAATAGGTCTTACAAAACCCTAGAATCTCAATGCGTTTAGCAACGCATAATGAAAGTAAAAATTAAAGAGAAATAAAAGAACATGAAAAACCCATTTGTAGAACTCTTGATCTTCGCGTAGTCAATCCTTGATCGCGATCTCTCATCCGAGATGCAGAAAACTAATCTAGATTTAAACTATGAAAAATTAAAGTGTATAATGTGGACGAAGAAGTCTAGGGCTCTAGAATGAAACCCTTATATAGTGTATGGGGCGTGAATAAGAGATAGGGCTTGAAATCCCGTGGTAATAACCGAAAACTGAGAAACACGCGAGACTTCAGCGATCGCCGAAGTCATGCACAAAATCCACCAACATCGGCAATTGTTGCTCGGGTCACCGAAGTTGTCGTTCTTCCACGGCGAGCCCGACGCAATCGTCATTCTTCTTCTCTTGAGTTTGGCGATCGAAGCCCCGAGTTGCCAAAATTATTGTCCTTTGGCTTGTGTTTTATACGTTTTTGGTCTCGTTTCCATTGTGTTTATGCTCTCATAATGCTTATGTTTGTTGTTCAACTTGATGTTTTGGTTTTCTATATGCTACATTATAGGTGAAAATCAACAAAAAATAGTTAATGAGGCTTGACAAGAGAAACGAGACCAAAAGACGAAGAAAATGGCGAATTGTGTGCTTGGCCGAAGATGGACCTAGCGGGCGCTAGCACCTAACGCTCGCTAGGTCAGAGAACTGAATCAGGCATAACTGGGGCCTAGCGACCGCTACCCCCTAGCGGTCGCTAGCCCCAGTAAGATATCTACGACATAACGTTGGGGTAGCGCTCGCTACCCCCCCAGCGAGCGCTACCCCTTGGCGCTGGAAGAAAGATCAGAGAGCCAAGCTAGCGAGCGCTTCCCCCTAGTGCTCGCTAGCCCGACGAATTTTCCTTTTTTCTATTTAAACCTCCACGTGTGATATACGATCTACGACTTCTTCACATTTTTACTTCTAGTCTAGGGTTTAGACCATGAGAGAAAACACTATTAGTCTAGATTTTTATTCCGTTGTTCGTTCTTCAATTTCGTTGTGGATTCGTTCGTGATTCAAACCAAAAGTTCTTAATGCATTATTTTTCCTTTCAATCCGTGAGTTCTTTTACTACTTTCCTTATTGCTTTATGATTTCTTTTCTTCCTGCTCTTTTCTTGATTAATTCACAGTTCATTAATACAAACTTTTCAATCATGTTAATTAATCAATTCAAGGCATGTTTAAATTCAGTTCCTTTCATTCTTCATTCTTAGATTTAGGATTTAATCGCTTTATTAATTTTTGCCTAAGTAATTCGTATTTTAAATTCTCTAAATTCATTCGCTTAGGTAGATTAATTAAATTAGTTAAAATATCAAAACCCTTTCTTTTCAATTGCTTTATGTTCTGCAACATAGATAAAGCTGTACTTAACCTTCCTTGAGAATACGACTTAGGGTCAACTTATTAATCTATAATGAACTCGTTCTCTTGCGAGCAATTTAATAAAATAAGTTGGAAGTATATCGGCTGGAAATATTCCTCGTGCCCGTTACTGAGTCCCTTTATCGGACAGTGTGTCTTGTCTAAACAACGCCACGTACTGAAGATTTAATTATTACCTAACAAATTTTTGCGCCGTTTCCGGGGAAGGCTTTAGGCATTTATTTGCGTTGCTTTTTGTTCTATTTTTATTTTTATTTTATTTTGTTTTTTTTTATTCTTTTGCTCCCGCAAGGTGCGTTTGATCTTCTTTTGATTTGTGTATGCTAGGTCGCCGATGCTTGAGACAAGAGTTGGTGCCTTACGTTGACAACATTAATAGAAGAGAAGTCGTGCTTGAGGAGTGATTTAGGGACGTTGTTAACTTCGCATCATTATTCGATGAACAACTAGTAATAATGGTCGAGGAAGACAAAGCCCCTAGGAAACTCGCAGACTTTGCCAGGCCGACATATGGCATTACCGCATCCGCTATCGTACTCTCTACTGCGGGGAGGAATTATGAGTTGAAGCATAACCACATCAACTTGCTTTCATCGTTCTACGGGCTACCTAACGAAGACGCACTCCTCTTCATTAGAGAATTTTGCACAGCTGTCCAGTCTATTCCACTCCAGACTATCACCGAGGACGAGCTGTTAAGGAAGTGCTTCCCCTATTCACTCAAGGATAGGGTGAAGTCGTGGTATCTCTCCCTTCCAGCAAGATCGTTACCTAATTGGTAGACGGTGAACACTACGTTTCTGCTCAAGTACTATCCGAACCATAAGACACAGCAGATCCAACTTCAGATAATGCAGTTTGCTTAGGAACCTGACAAGCCTTTTCACGAGGCCCTAGATAGATTCAGAAAGCTCCAGCAACAGTGCCCGCACCATCAGATCGTGCCTGAACTTCTTTGGCAGATTTTCTACAATGAGTTGCAGCACACTTATCAGTTCATGGTGGATACAGTGGCTGGGGGAAATATATCTGAGAAGACAGCCGATGAAGCAATTGGGATTTTCGAGACGCTAGCCACTAATTCGCAGCAGAAAATCTCTCGATCCAAGAGAGTGGAAGTCCGAGAAATTGGAGTCAGTCCGGACCTCAAGAAGCAGATGGCCGATATGATGCGAGAACTCCAAGAGTTGAAGATGAGTAAGCCCCCCTGCAATAGCGAAGCACGAGCCCACACCCGAGTTGTGCTCAATTTGTTGTGATCTGACACATAATGAAGATCAATGCACCAGGATGACAGAGATGACTTATGAAGGAGAAGCGGAAGTCTATGCTGCACAAGGCTTCCCGCCACGCCTGCCATTCGAGCAACATCCAGTCCAGCAGACTTCAGGATGGAGAGCTCAGAATAACTCTACCTGGAAGGTGCCAAATCAAGGGCAAAATTCGAATTTCCCAGTCCGACGAGCACCTCCACAGCAGTACTACCCACCACAGCAAGGGTATTATCCGTAGCAGCCATATTACCCACCTCAATCAGGGTATTATCCACCTCCTCCACCTTATCAGCAGCTGCCACCTCCTTACCAGCAGCCGCCGCCACCTCAGTTCCAGTCGCAGTTCCCATCTGCACCTTATCAACCCAGCCTAAACCATCTCTAGAGGACAGTCTTGCAACTTTCATGCAAGAGAGCAAACTGTCTCGGGAGGCTCAAGAGGCTACTATCAAAAGCCTCGAGAGTCAAGTCGGGCAGATCTCAGGAGCTGTCAATCAGATGCAGCAGCAGCAGCAGCAGCAAACCGGAAAGATACCCGGGCAGGGGCACTCATCGCAGTAGATAAAGGCCATTATTGTTCTTCGTAGTGGCAAGCAAGTTGACAACAAGGTGGCTATGCCGGAGGATGAGCCAACTAAAGCGGTGGAGGATGCTGAGAAAGGAAAGGAGTCGGAGCAGCCAGCCATTGCACAAGCCGCCTATTCCCTTTCCGAGCAGGCTGAAGAACGAGAAGCTTGAAAAGCAGTTCGCGGAGTTCTATAAGATGCTGTCTCAAGTACATGTTAATCTGCCACTTCTGGACGTGATCCGCAACGTACCGGCGTACCTGAAATTCTTTTAGGAGATAGCCTCCAAAAAGAGAAGATTTGCAGACGATGAGTCCGTCATGGTGTCTGAGGTGGCCAGCTCTATCATGCAGCAGCCTCTTCCTTAGAAATTACGAGATCCAGGTAGTTTCGTTATCACTATAGCTCTTGGGAATGGAAAAACTGTAACAGACATGCTTGATTTAGGTGCAGGAATTAATCTTATGCCTTACTCGATTTTTAAGGAGTTAGAGTTAGGTGAATTGAAACCTACACGCATGAGTTTACAGTTAGCTGATCGTTCTGTTAGATATCCAAGAGGTATTATTGAGAACATCCTAGTGAGTGTTGGTGGTTTGATTGTACCTATGGATTTCGTTGTCTTAGAAATAGGTGATGTGCATGAGAACGGACGTGATCATACTTTATTATTAGGTAGACCATTTATGGCGACTACTAATACTTTGATTGATGTGAAGAATGGTAATATTCAGATGTCTGTGTTTGGAGAAAAAGTTTTATTTTCTGTGCACAAGCACAAAGCTATGCCTTCTGTTAGCTCTATCGAGGATTGTTCTTTCATCGATTCGATTGATGCTCTGGCCGAGATTTCTTTTGTGCAGGATTACAGTTTGGAGGAGATCTTTGAAGAATCGGCCGGCATGGAGTAGAGGCTCCGGTTGGAGGCCCAGTTCACAAAACCACCACCAATGCCATTTGCAAATCCACCAGCACCGAAGAAATTAGAGTTGAAGGAGCTTCCTGCAAATCTGAAGTACGTGTTTCTCGAGGAGAACGAGCAGAAACCGGTGATTATCTCGACTGATCTAACTGATGCCCAGCAGACTCAGTTAGTAACTGTGTTGAAAAAGCACAAGTTAGCCTTCGGTTGGAGTCTGGCAGACATCAGAGGTATCAGCCCAGCGATGTGTATGCACAAGATACAGCTCGCCAACGATTCCCTTCCAAAGAGGGATGGACAGAGACGGCTCAACCCAGTTCTCATGGAGGTTGTGAAGAAGGAGATCTTCAAGCTTCTAGCCGAATGGATCATATATCCGATCGCTAACAGTGAGTGGGTAAGTCCAATCCACGTTGTACCCAAGAAGGTGGGATCACGGTGACTATGAACGAGAAGAAGGAGTTTGTCCCTACCAGACCCGTTACCGGATGGAGGATGTGCATCGATTACCGAAAGCTCAATGCAGCTACAAAAAATGATCACTTCCCTTTACCTTTTATTGATCAAATGTTAGATAAGCTTGCTGGTAATGACTATTTTTGTTTTCTTGATGGTTTGTCAGGCTATTATCAAATCGCGATCGACCCATAGGACCAAGCAAAGACTGCTTTCACCAGCCCCTTCGGAACGTATGCTTTTCGGAGGATGCCGTTTGGACTATGCAATGCACCAGGTACGTTCCAGCGGTGTATGATGACTATTTTCTCTGACATGATTAGCGACTTTGTAGAAGTCTTCATGGATGATTTTTCTGTTTTTGGCTCTTCCTTTGATGATTGTCTTTCTAAAATTGATCGTGTCCTTGATCGTTGTGTTGAAACTTGCCTTACTTTGAGTTGGAAAAAGAGTCATTTTATGGTATGTAGTGGAATTGTTTTGGGACATGTCGTGTCTAGTAAAGGAATTGAGGTCGATAAGGCTAAGGTAGAGGTGATTGAAAAATTACCTCCACCGACTGATGTTAAGGGAATTAGAAGTTTCTTAGGTCATGCTGGTTTTTATCGTAGATTCATTAAGGACTTCTCTAAAATTTGTCAACCTCTGTGTCATCTACTTGCTCAGGACACTCCCTTTAATTTTGATGCTGACTGTATTTCTGCATTTACTACATTGAAAGAGAAATTATGTAGTGCACCTGTTATTGTTGGCCCTGATTGGTCTGTTCCCTTCGAAATTATGTGTGATGCATCTAACTCTACTATAGGTGACGTTTTGGGTCAACGTGTTGACAAGATGTTGCATGTGATCTATTATGCTAGCTTTACTTTAACTCCTGCTCAGATAAATTATACTACTACAGAAAAAGAGATGTTAGTTGTAGTATTCTCTCTTGATAAGTTTCGTGCTTATATTATAGGGTCTAGAGTTATAATTCATAGTGATCATGCTGCTTTACGTTATCTGTTGACTAGGCCTCAGGCGAAGCCTAAGTTGATTCGTTGGGTCTTATTATTGCAAGAGTTTGATGTTGAGATTCGTGATAGAAAAGGAAGTGAGAACGCCGTTGCCGATCACCTCTTTCGTTTAGAGCATGTCCCTTCTCCCCCCGTCTTGTGATCTAGTTGACGAGTCTTTTCCATATGAGCATGCTTATAGTGTTTCTCATGTGCCTTGGTTTGCTGACTTAGTTAATTACTTGGCTTGTGGCGAGTTAAGACCTGACCTCACTTCCCAAGAAAGGAAGCGTTTTCTCCATGTGTGCAGGCAATACTTTTGGGAAGACCCTTTCCTTTTCAAGCTCGGAAAAGACGAGGTAATTAGACGATGTGTTGCGGAGGAGGAGCAACCGAAAGTGCTAGAGATGTGCCATAAGGCTCATTGTGGCGGCCACTTTGGAGGCCAAAATACGGCACACAAGGTTCTTCAGTCAGGTTTATTTTGGCCTACTTTGTTTAAAGATGCGCATGCCTATTATCTTTCGTGTGATAGATGCCAAAGAGTCGGTACTATAGGTCGTAGGAATGAAATGCCCCTTAATAATATGCTAGTTGAGATTTTTGATGTGTGGGGAATTGATTTTATGGGTCCTTTCCCTATGTCTCATGGGTACGAGTATATCTTGCTGGTTGTTGACTACGTGTCCAAGTGGGTTGAGGCTATCCCCACGAGGACGTGTGACTCTCACGTTGTGCTCAAGTTTGTGCAGGAAAATATTTTGTGCAGGTTTGGTTTCCCACGAACTATCATTAGCGATGGTGGAAAACACTTTTGCAATAGATTGTTCGAGAGGCTCATGAAGAAAAATGGAATAACGCACAAGATCGCGACCCCATACCATCCACAGACGTCGGGCCAAGCTGAGACAAGCAATAAACAAGTCAAGACTATCTTGGAGAAAATAGTTCAGTTATCTAGGAAGGATTGAGCAATCAAGTTGAATGAGCCTGTATCGTCTCGTGTACGGAAAGGCGTGTCACTTACCTGTTGAAGTGGAGCAAAAAGCCTATTGGGCAATCAAGGCCTCCAATCTCGACTTACAAAGAGCAGTGGGGCACCGTTCTCTACAAATGTCAGAGTTAGACGAGCTGCGGAACGAGGCGTATGACAATGCTCGGATTTACAAGGACAAGGTGAAGGCAATCCACGACCGAAGGATTCTACACAAAAATTTGAAGCCTGGTATGAAGGTGCTACTTTTCAATTCCCGGTTGAAGCTGTTTCCTGGAAAATTGAAGAGTAGATGGAGCGGCCCGTTTGTAGTGAAAGATGTTAAGTCGTACGGGGCGATAGAGCTTACTAAAGAAGGAGACGATGACTCATTCGTGGTGAATGGGTATCGTGTGAAGCCGTACATCGAGGGATGACCTACTAACTTCACGGTGGAGTCCACACCGCTTGAAGATCCACCCTCCAATTGATCACTTATTTCCGTCGAGCTAATGACGTTAAACAAGCGTTCTTTTATTTTCCGTTGCTTTTATTTTTTTGTCATTTTAATTTTTGCTTTAGTTTCTTCGTTTCGTACTTAGTTAGGAGAATGAACTTATTTTTCGTTGATTCTATGTTGCAGGAGAAATCGGAGAGAATGATCGAGATAAGAGCAGAAAAAGGGACAAAAAGAAGTGATATACAAGAGCTGGGCCAGCGAGCGCCAGCCCAGCATTCTGTCCTATTCCAGAGTAGGAGGCTAGCGCTCGCTACCCCCCCCCCCCCCAGCGAGCGCTAGCCCCAGTATATGTCCCTTAAAACAGAACGTTGCTCGCTACCCCCCAGCGCTCGCTACCCTAGCGTGCCGTTCTTTCAATTTTCGCACTTGGGTAGCGGTCGCTCCCCTTAGCGACCGCAACCCTCTCTCTGCCCTTATTTACGCGATTTCATCCCTTCTTCCCCAACACAATCTTTTCACAACTCTCCATTCTATCTCTCTTCTTCCTTCTCCCCAAACTCACGACTCCTCTCCAAAGTTTTCCCCAATTCCAATTCCTCCACCCAATTCCTCCATCTTCTTCTAAATCTTCTCACCCTTCACCATCTCCAACCTTCCTTCCATCTATTTTACCATCCTAACACTTCCAATCCACCAAATCCCAATTCTCTTCCTCCATAAACCCTCAATCCCTAATTTTCCAATTTCACCAATTTCTCAAACCCTAATTTCTCCCACCTTCCATAAATCTATCATATTCTTCCAAATCTGACTACACCTCCGTCACTCTCCGACACCCCGCTGCACTACCTACACCGCTAAGCTTTCTGGCGACCTTCCGGCAACTTTTCTGGCGAATTTCCCTCTTCTCTACTACGAATGGCGCGTTCAAAGCATTATGCGGGGAAGCAACCGGCAAGCACCTCCCAACCGGAGCAACCCACCTCCGAAGATCTTCAACAAGCTTACAATTGCCCTTTCCCACTCGAATCCGACTTGGAAGGGCAATTTTACGAAAGATGGACTTGACATGAGGTAACTCCGCCGCATACCTTTGATTGGAACTTATTGTCTAATTTGGGATGTGTTAGGGAGCTTGAGCAATTTTTGGATGTGTTAGGCCTTCGAAAATATGCACATATGTCCTTTAAATGTTCTAAATTACTTACTTATGAATTCTTGTCCACATTGATTATGCCTACTGATCTTACTTACTGCACGTTTAGATTGCGGGGTGTGGCCCGTCGTTTGTCTATAACCCAATTGTGCAGAATTATGGGTTTTCATGGCAAGAACACAGGGGATCAAGCCCCGCCATCCCACTTCAACCCGAATGCCGCATGGACTTCCCTTACGGGTTTCCACAATTGGCAAGCCAGTGGGATGCCGGCTGGCTTCATCCAGAACAACGTGCTGATGATTCTGCACAAGTTCTTATCTTATGGCATCACCGGCAAGGAGCAAGCCAACAAGGTGAACCAGGCCGAGGTCTTTTTGCTACAGAGCGCGGCTCAGGGTACCCGGGTGTGCGCCGACTACTACATTTTTAACACGTTTAAGAATATATTGGCCACAGTCCGGTACCACGCCACGTTACCTCTGGTGATCTGTGCCATTGCTAGGCACTTTGAGGTTTTTGACCCAGAGCATATCGATCCCACGGACACCATTTATGTCTCCAGGATCGACCTCTCTGAGTTCCAGCAGGCACGGATATGTACCGCCGACTACACTTGGGTACCCTCCACCTCCCGCCGTTGTGTGGTTAACCACACCAACGAGTTGGCCGCCATTGCCGCCAACTTACCTGATGTTGGAGGTGATGTGGGTGCAGCTGACCGAGCAGCTGAGGAGGAAGCTTACGAGGACGCCCCTATGTCGGATGCCTTTGCTCCCGGCCCTTCCTCTTATTCGACGGGCGTCGGCCAGTATCACTACGGCGCTGGTTCTTCTTCTTCCGGTGGCATGGATCACCTAACTTCGTAGTTTCAGTCTCTAAGCACTGAACTCGGCGCCCTCTGTTCAGACTTTACCTCCTTCCGGCAGGACTTCACCAGTTTCTCCCAGGACTTTGGGACGCATGCCCACGAGGCCCAGTCCTTCTATCGGGAGTTCAGAGATTTCAATTCCTCTATGCTTCGGAGTCAGGAGCAGATTGAGGAGCGGGTGACCGCTACTCATGACCTTATGTTTGAGCAAGCTCGCCAGTGGCGATTGTCTCAGGAACAGTCGGCTCTCCAGTATCAACAGATACTTGAGAACAACCGGCAGATGGCCGAGCTCAACACACAGTGGTCAAACTGGGCTTTATATGATCACCTGCCGCCGCCGCCGGATCAGCAGTGACTTCTCACTGCTGCTTAGTATGATTTCTTCCTTTCTTTTGTTTCCTCTTTGTGTGTCCGGGTTGTTTCCTTTTGATTATTTCCTTTTGTTGTTGTTTTCTTTGCTTGTTAGTGTTTCTCTTTCAGGTTTGCATCTCTACACTAGTTGATCACACTCCATCGCTGCCGCGTCATCCCGAATCAGGTAGTTCCTTTCCTCCCTTTTTATTTTTATTGTAGCAATGAGGACATTGCATGAGGGGGGTAGGTATGACTTTAACTCAAGCATGCGGCTAGTTGTTTACTCTTGTTTGCCCACTTGCAATTTGGTGCTTAATAGGATTAGTGATTGATTTTGATGAGAAACATGTTGATTATGCTTGACGACATGAATTGACATTGTGAGTTGATGATTGGGTAATGAGCATTACATTTTGATTATAGTTGTCGTGGGGCACTCGATTTTGTAATGGATTGATGTGATAGCTCGTAACTTGTGCATTTGGTATAAGATTTCTTAATGGCTAGACTTGGTTGTTAATGGTGTTAATTTTGTTAAGTGTGAGATTGAGTTGGGAGGCTTCTGCTCCTCTGGAAACCATGAGCATGGGAAACCACACAAGAACACTTTAGATAACCTCTAAATGTTCATATCTCGTGACTTTTGGCCATATAACCCACTCTTTCCAAAAATTTAGCTCGAATGACCTTTAAAAATCATTATTGAATCGCTTGAACTGTTTGAATAGGTGATAAGAACTCTACCCCTCTTCCTTTAAGAAGTCGAAAGAAATCTTGAATTTGAGGAATGGGTATGGAAAACCACACTAGGATATTCGGTTTAAGCCGAAGATCACACCTAGTGACTAATGTTCTATATATGACTAAAAATTCTATGCGGTTTGATTCTTAAAAATGCTTTGAAAAGATAAAAATTCTAAGTCTAGCTTTCGAGTAATTAAAAAACCGGATTTGCATATGTTACTGAGTTTGATCGGATTGAAGTTGTACCTTCGAGGGAAATATGTAATGGTGATTGATGTGTAGTCTTATTATCCTTTCCGTGAACTCGTGATGAATTTGATTGTTGTTGCATAATTAAACTTGCTTCTTGTTTTGAAATCTCCGTATTTTGTTGAGCTTAGACTTGCTTGAGGACAATCAAGGTATTGTGTGTGGGGAGGTTGTTTTATACGTTTTTGGTCTCGTTTCCATTGTGTTTATGCTCTCATAATGCTTATGTTTGTCGTTCAAGTTGATGTTTTGGTTTTCTATATGCTACATTGTAGGTGAAAATCAACAAAAAATGGTTAACGAGGCTTGACAAGAGAAATGAGAACAAAAGATGAAGAAAATGGCGAATTGTGTGCTTGGCCGAAGATGGACCTAGCGGGCGCTAGCACCTAGGTCAGACAACTAAACCAGACAGAACTGGGGCCTAGCGACCGCTACCCCCTAGCGGTCGCTAGCCCCAGCAAGATCTCTACGACAGAACGTTGGGGTAGCGCTGGCTACCCCCCAGCGAGCGCTACCCCTTGGCGCTGGAAGAAAGATGTTGGGAACCCCATAAATATTCTGAGTTTTGATGATGTTCTTTCAAAACACACTTGGTATTATTCATGTTCTGTATCGTTTCCTTTTGGTTTCTATAAACCAGATAGTCGAAACCAATTCAAACCAGAAAGATGAAAGATGTCTTGTACAAAAAGTTTAAAACAGCAAGACACAGACAGAATGCTAAACCAGAGAATCTTAAACCAGCAAGACACAGACAGAATGCTAAACCAGAGAATCTCAAACC
>JAPKLX010000099.1:371588-450962 GCA_026898415.1 Leonotis leonurus
AAACCAGCAAGACACAGACAGAATGCTAAACCAGAGAATCTCAAACCAGCAAGACACAGACAGAATGCTAAACTAGAGAATCTCAAACCAGCAAGACACAGACAGAATGCTAAACCAGAGAATCTCAAACCAGCAAGTCTCAAACAGAAAATGGAGCAAGTCAACTTTAACAGAAAGTTGAATCAGAAATGCTTCAACCAGAAAGGACTAAGACCAGAAAGACACTAAACCAGAAAGTGTCTAACTAGCGCTCGACCAGAAAGTCATTACAACCAGAAGATGTCTAATCAGTGTTTAAACCAGAAAGGCATTAAACCAGAAGGGTCAAAACAGAACAGAATGAGCTGAACCAAATATATCTAAGATATCAGTTCATCAAGATTTGGAGAGAGAATCACTGACTGACACCCAGAAGGAAAGTAATCACAGATGATCTGCTTACCATTCATAGAAGATTCAATCAACGACTCTACAAGGAAAGAAGAGATATGATTGATTGGCAATCCACAAATCAAATCACGCCAATCAACAAACGGCTAGAATTTCAAATTCAGAGCCTATATATGTTTGAAGTTTCAAAGTCTGAAAAAAAGAGGCTAACGATATACTGCAAAAATATTCTCAAGGATTCTACCTCACAATCAGACAAAAAGCTTCAAACCGTTCGTGATCGCAATCACACCTCGATTCAAGTCTGTCTTATCGAGAGAGGAAGGAGATCTTTGCTAGCTAGTAGTTTTCTAGTGGATTAACGTGAAGAAATCCTGTTTTACAGTAGTTTTCTGTAAGTTGTAAAGGGACACGACCCTTATTCGTGCATAAGTTTCAATAAGGTTTGTAATTGAAACTTGTGGCTCGTTCTCAGCGAGTATAAATAAGAAGAGTATCCTAGTAGTGGATATCTAATCCAGTTTGGATTAGACCGTGGACGTAGGGGGTTTCCCGAACCACGTAAAAATAACTGCGTCATTTAAATTCTGCATTTTTATTCAGTTGTTTTTATTCTCTATCTGTCATACTCATTCAATCTGCATTCTTAATCAATTTCTAAATATTCGATTAAGTTTCCTAAAGATTTTCTTAACAAGAGCACCGACTAAGTCCACCATTATTCCGCACACGATACACTGTTAGAGTTTAAGTCTAAACTTACTCTCTGCCTTGTATAACTCACTTGAGAGACTTTATCTGGATAGAACAAGATCGATTAGAAAATCAATCTGTTTTATCACCTTGAGCAATCTGTGTTTTAGAAAGCTTACATCTCTCAGATTTATTGCTCTTTCGGGACCAACAAAAGATCAGAGAGCCAAGCTAGTGAGCGCTACCCCCTAGCGCTCGCTAGCCCGACGGATTTTCCTTTTTTCTATTTAAACCTCAACGCGCGATATACGATCTACGACTTCTTCACGTTTTTACTTCTAGTCTAGGGTTTAGACCACGAGAGAAAACACTATTAGTCTAGATTTTTATTCCGTTGTTCGTTCTTCAATTTCGTTGTGGATTCGTTCGTGATTCAAACCAAAAGTTCTTAATGCATTATTTTTCCTTTCAATCCGTGAGTTCTTTTACTGCTTTCCTTATTGCTTTATGATTTCTTTTCTTCCTGCTCTTTTCTTGATTAATTCATAGTTCATTAATACAAACTTTTCAATCATGTTAATTAATCAATTCAAGGCATGTTTAAATTCAGTTCCTTTCATTCTTCATTCTTAGATTTAGGATTTAATCGCTTTATTAATTTTCGCCTAAGTAATTCGTATTTTAAATTCTCTAAATTCATTCGCTTAGGTAGATTAATTAAATTAGTTAAAATATCAAAACCCTTTCTTTTCAATTGCTTTATGTTCTGCAACATAGATAAAGCTCTACTTAACCTTCCTTGAGAATACGACTTAGGGTCAACTTATTAATCTATAACGAACTCGTTCTCTTGCGAGCAATTTAATAAAATAAGTTGGAAGTATATCGGCTGGAAATATTCCTTGTGCCCGTTACTGAGTCCCTTTATCGGACAGTTGGTCTTGTCTAAACAACGCCACGTACTGAAGATTTAATTATTACCTAACAGCGTGAGCTTATTTTCTCGTGCTCCGCACACTTGTGCCTTGACTCTTGGTCTATTTCTTGACTCGACACGCATCTTTGCTCGTTGGTTACACCACTCGGCTTCCAATCAACTCATTTTTACCACCAAAACTTATAAAAGACTATAAAATACAACAAAACGTAAAGCAAACAAAAAATAATAAAATAAATAAAATATGACACGAAATACTCTAAAATGCGACGTGAGATGATATCTATCACATCAATAAAAGCATGCAAAATGAGTGTTTATCAGAAAGCACATTTTTCACAATTCTTTCCAAGCAGGTCGAGTCCATCAGGTTATCTATGTAATGTGTTTCCATCAAGTCGAGCAACACTACAAAAAATGCTTTATATAGAAACGGAATAGTAACGGAATGTTATTTCGTTACTAAATATTAACGGAATGGTAACGAATTTTTTTTATATATTGAATAACGGAATTGGTAACAGAATTTTCCGTTACTAAATTTAGAGACACCATTAGTAACGAAATTTTTCGTTATTAAATTTAAGGATACCATTAGTAACGGAATTTTCCGTTACTAAATTTAGGGACACCATTAGTAACGGAATTTTCCGTTATTAAATTTAGGGATACCATTAGTAACGGAATTTTCAGTTATTAAATTTAGGGATACCATTAACTAAATATTTTAAATATTTGTTATATTAAAAAATATATAGATTACAAATTTTTTCGTTAGAATTCCATTACTATACTTCTAAATCAATTTAAAATTTAATTTATACTATTTATTATTTTTTGCCCTAACTTTAAATTTCTAAATTGATTGAGACGTTGCTTTTCTTTCTTCTCCCTCCATTGCTGCTTCTCTTTCTTCTCCCTCCCTCGCTGCTTCTCTTTCGTCACTCAGCTGCTGCTTCTCGGAGTACATCTCGCCGGCGTTGTTTTCTCCGTTCAGGTGGCTTCGAGCATTTTGCCCTCAGCAATCTCAAGTATTTCTATCCCCAATTAGTTGGTTTCTCACTTTATATTTCAATGTCTCAGCTTTTCCAATGACTGCTCGTGCACTGCCGTCTTCACCGCTGCCGGTGGATACGTGTCCTTGCTATCGTTGAAGGTATTGTGATAATTTGTCATCTCTTCTCTTCGAGCAACAATTTTTTTATTGTGTTACTTGCATTATTTGTGTTCTCTAATCTTGTTGGAGGAGGCAAAATCCTTTTTACGTATCTATTCTTACAGAGGCAAACTCTACCAGTGGATTTGTGGCTCCTCTGGTGAGTCTATTTCGATTCAGCCTCAAAGCAGTTGCAGTATGAGCTATCTCCTCTTTGTCATCATCCACGATTCCTTCGATATCACGAGCTGCTACTTGCTTGGTCTCGACCACTTATTCTTCCTTGATTAAAAGGCCTTCTTTCGTTGACACTTGTGAGCCAACTTCTTCACTTTGTATGTTATCGTCTTTGTCACAATCCGAAATATATTTTGGAATATCCTCCACGACATCAATCTCCTTGCTGTACTCTGTTGTTTCTGGAACATGTTGAGCCACTGTCTCTTCATTGATGCCAGAATCATCAACACTTTCCATGGATGAATCTGGAACGACGAGTTCTGAAACTTGTTTTTCTGCTTCTTGACTCTCTGAGCCATCTACTTCTTGCAGACTCGTTGCATAGCTCTGCATCAAGTATCAAACATTTGTTAAAATATGTTCATTGCAGGAATAAGATCTTGTTAATTTGTTATGAAGAACTTGCCCACTAATTTTGTGATAAGAAAGTCGATTTATTAGTAATATGGTTCTAACCTTATCCTCAGCAGTTTCTTCCTTTGGATCAGTAACATTAAGTTCTTTGATATCCTCCTCATCTGCTACCTTCAAGGCCTCAATATGTACTTGTTCCTCTACCAAAGTACACTCTATTTCTCCCTCTTCAAACAAGCTGGCCTTTACAGCTTCTTCATTTGTGACTTTGGCCTCATGTGTAGTACTTGGCTCGTCGATGTCATCATCGATCTTTCGCGAGTCATCCATTTATTGTTCTATTAATTATCTTAATTTTCAATCACTGAAATCCTCTTAGTTTAACCAAATACAATCTTCGTAGATGAATTTGTTCTTAGTGTTTCTTCATGTTCTAATCACATCTTCCAATTTCTAAAATAATTGTTGTCTTGCTGGAGATAGTTGTGTATTTGTGGCTAATTAGTAACTTGCGGTTTGATGTGATTAATTGTGAGCTCTTTGTTGTTATGCTGCTATTAGGATATAAAAGTTTCTTTGATTTTGATGATTGTTTTTCCATTACTTAGATTTTGGTACTAAATATATATAATTCTCGTTTCTATAATTTCTTTTTGGTGTATTTATATAAATCTAGTTGTGTGAGTAGACATATATTGATGAAACACACAAATTTTGGGTTCATGTGTATATTAGGAAATATATAATAAGAAGATATAGAACAAGGGAGAGGATCAAGATGGGTTTACAAAATTGACCATTAAATCTACTTTTAAATAATTAAAATTTTCTGATTTTATTGCTAGATTAGCTAATTACATAGAAATAATTCGAATAATTATATTGGTATCTAAGAAACTGGAATAGAAAAATAAATGTATGACGCATATATAGCCTTCATTCATAATATAAAAATTAAGGGGGAGTCATATTTTCATTCTCTCTAAACTCATTCCTCTATAAAATGGTCATACAATCTCTTGTTAGGCGGATAACAATTTAACCCATGGATCATATTTATCATTCTCTCTAAATTAGTTTTCGTTGACTTTAAACTATTTTGATTGATTTCTTTCTATATATATGAAAACCACAATTCAGTATTTGCATTTTAATTTGTTTCCTCTTCATAATAATTAGCTACCTTTAGTATAGAGCATGCATACGGGCCAATAAACAAATGGTTCTATTTCTATAATTATAGAAAATGCATTACCATTAAACAGTAATGCATTACCATTATAGATTAAAATTTAGTTAGATGGTATTATATTATAAATAAATAAATCAAAGATGTAATTGAGAAGTCTCGAATTGCAAAAAAGTGTAGGCTATCTGAGCCTGATGGCCCAGGAACCGGGATAGTGAAGCATAAGGGAGGATCGAAGTCCCAATTTCAACGTGCTGAGGAGATGGTTGGTTTCTACAAACTCATTTTTTTAAATATATTTTTTGTTTCATTAATTCATAATAATTTTGATGTGTTTATGTTTATGCATAGAGTGCAGAGACAGGACGTCCCCAGAAATGTTTTCTTTGGCATTCTTATGCTGCAGGTCGTATCAGAGCTGATGGTACATACACGGATAGAAAGTCCGAGAGAATTGGGGTAAGTGTTATATACACATATATGTAGTGACTTAAATATATAGCACATTCTTTTCGATCTACTCGAGGTGTGCATGTGTAGTTTCTCCGGTTTTGTATCTATGCATTCGTTTGTGAAGACCAAATTTAATATTGTTTTGGGATTCTGTATGTGATTGTGTTGATCTCGTTAAAGAGTGTTTACTATGGTTTTGACTTTTGATTTTGGGGTGTTGAGTTTTGGAACCAGTTTCTTTGTTTTCTGTGTCGGTGTGAATCTTACTCAACTATTTTTTGCTCATTGTGTGAAGATTTACTGTAAATTTATAATCACAATGAAGATTGTCAGGGAGGATTGAAAATTTTTGGTGTTGGTTGTGTTCATTAAATTAGTTGCTAAACTGAACTTTGAGGTAATTGCTGTTCTGAGTTTGAAACTTTGGTCAAGATTATATCTTTTGGAACATTGTTATCTTATTCAATTTTTAGTATCATCCATGGTGCTTAAGATTATTATCTAAGCATGATTCAGCTTTAAAGATTGTTTGTTGAGGTGTAAAGATTGGTTAGACGAGCATCAAGCTAAAATGGCTAAGAAATACAAGAATTTTACAAAACCATTTACTTAGGAGGAGCTTATTAAATAGGATATGATTGATTACATTTATTTTCATCGTCATTGGGATTACTTCATTCCTACCCTTCTAGATACTCAAATCTCATTCACAAATGTCTTCGGAATGTCCACACAATAGCGTTGATTACTTTTTCATTTGTGTGATTGGTACAGTCAAATTTTGATATTGTGGCATTTAATAGTTTATTATTTCACATTGTATCTACAGACTGAGGTATATGCACGTGCTGCTCGATTAAGTGAGGAGACCGGAGTTGAGGTTGATGATGATGTGATGAATGATATTTTTATAGATGTCATTGGAGGCGGTCCAGACCGTAAGAGCAGGGTCTTTGGTGTTGGTGAAGACCTTGCTCGTGTGGCTTTCTGTCCGGTTGGCACGTCCTCTACATCGATTCGGCGTAATCCTGCCTACTTGGAGTTAGAAGAGCGATTAGACCAAGAGCATGCGGAGCTCATGTTACTGACCAAAACAGTGGAGGCCCAACAAGTTCTCATACAAAAGATTCTCGAGCAGCACACTTCACCACATCCTTGATCTTTCATGATACAATATAACTTGTTTTTTGAACATTATGATGATCTTTCATGATACAATATAACTTACCTTTTGACCATTATGGTGATCTTTCATGATACAATATAACTTGTTTTTTGACCATTATGGTTCATATTATAAATACATGTTATCTTGGAACAACTATTATATATATTATTATTGAATTTTGTTATTGAAAATATTGTTTTTGTTGATTTTATGTAATTAATATATGTTTTATAACAATTAAAATTGTCGTAACTAGGTATTAATGAAAAAAATGAAAAATATAGCAATTACATCAAAGTTAGTAACGGAATAGTCACATAACTATTCCGTCATTAAAAATATTAGCAACCATCAAAGTCATTAACGGAATAGTAACGAAATTAATCATATTTGAATAGAGACGGAAAATCCGTGACTATTCCGTTACTAAAATTATAAGCAACCATTAAAGTTTAGTAACGGAATAGTAACGGAATTTTCCGTTACTATTTAATTACGGAAAATTCCGTTACTATTCCGTTACTAAAATGGTCGCCCCTTAGTTAGGTCAACACATTTTAGTAACGGAATTTCCGTGAGAAATCCGTTTCTATTTAGTAACGGAATAATTTCCGTGACTAACTGTGTTAGCAACCATCAAAATACTTACGCTACAAATCCGTTACTATTCCGTTAATATTTGGTTTTAGTAACGGAATTTTTGGTCATAGTAACGGAATATTCCGTTACTAAATTCTTAATTTTTTGTAGTGCAAGCAGCTTGTAGATACAGATCATCTCCACATTCTACTTGCATATTAGGTCACTCGTCAATCTCTTGTCAGGTCGCTTAATTGTTAGTTTGCTTATCAGGTTACTTTTGGTAACATGAACCGAAGATATATGACATGGTCTGGAGGTCTGGCCTAATGACATAGCCTACAGGTCTGCCTATTCACGTGCCTGAAGGTTTGCCTATTGGCCTAGCCTGAAGGTCTGGTCCGATGACCTGGCTTAAGGTCTACCTGCTAGGTATCTCTCTGCATCTTGCCTCGATATTGCACCTTAGCCTCGATATGTATCTTAGTCTTGATTCACATCTATACTCGATCTGTGTATCAACATCGAACTGCATCTTACCCTCAATCTACTCAAGTCTCGATCTGCTTTAATCACGATCTGTATCTACGATTTTGGTCTTGATCTCCCCCTATCTTCATACCAGTTCGATTGACAACTCAACCCACCTTTAAAAGATAAAGATAGACAAAACACAACAAGGAAGAAAGATACAAACTAAATGAACTCAGTTCCAACAAATTTATCTTAATTTTATATGAAATTATTCAAATATGTCACCCGACATTACCGGAACCAAAGCATATATATATGATCCATTTATACGAGAATTTCAAGAATTTATTTTTTGACTCAAATTTGGTATATAATACTCCCTTTGTCTCGCTGAAAGCGACTATAATGGATTCAACATGAATATTAAAAAAGTAAAGTGTTTGTTTTAAAAAAGTAGGAGTTAGTATTCAATGCATGCATGTCATTTGTAATAGCAATCTCATCTATTCTCTTAACACATTTTTATTAATCTTTTAAATCTAAATCATTTTCTCAGTCATTCTAGTGTTGGTCATAAATCTTCAATGATAAATATGAATGATTTCATGTACTTTGTAATTAATTTGTTTAAACACGATAATTTTTAGATTAATTTGCACAATAAGATTGGTGATCTTCTTCAGGCAAAGCTTACTTACCCCATTACATGTCCATTAAGATTCATTTTTAAGTCATTTGCACTGAGAGCTGTCAAATGTCTTGGGCAAACTTGGGAGTTTTGACGGCTCTATCTATCTATGCATTGATGCACTATAAGAGATCTTATATATCTATTTTCTTGGTTGCAGCTTTTGTCAAATGATAGGTTTATAAGTACCGAGCACAGAGTATTGCGTGTTTCTTCATATATGATGTATGTAGCTTCACTGATGTGTACGGGCCCATCAAGGAAGTCATGTCTGATGATGATCCGCCCAAGTATAGAGCAACTAATATAAAAGAATATGTCACCTACTTCAATACAAAGGGGCTTGATGGAACTTCTGCTTTGTCACATTTTCGACTTTGAACTCAATTTCTGGTTTGGATGGAGCTTGATAGTCTATGGTATCAACTTAAATAAATAGACGCCTAGTTCCATCTCTTGCTTTGAGTATTCAAATGTAATTTCAATGCAAAAGATATTTCAATCTTGAACCAAAAGATATGCATGATACTTTGTGGAGATACTTTGTACTAAGTGTGTGATTTTCTTTATTAGTTGATATGTTGAATATTAAAATTAAATGTGTATTTATTATATTCGATAGTAGTATAATTGATAGATAGTTAAGGGTAAATTGCGAAAACGTTCACTCGTCCACGCATGGTTAATATGTCCGTGAATGATAATGACATGTCTTGTAAATAAATATTAAATTTTTAATATTTTTTTTATTAATTCTCATTTTTCAATAAATAATGATTTTATATAATATAAGAGATAAAATTAAATTTAAAAAAAATGTTGAGATAGTTCGGAAGTGTCGATCTTTTGGAACTTAAATCTAATAATCCCTTATATATACGATAACAGGTTCAATTCTAACAATTGCCTTTCTTTTGAATACCTTTATTACATACATAATCTATAATCTATAGTTAGTAACAAAAGCACAGAATGTGAGCTTAACAATATATTACAACGTGAGCTTAACATAATATATACGTAGATGAAAACATCAAGAATATTATGAGATAAAAAAAAAAAAAAAACTATTATGAGGAATTAAAAACAAATCAAAAGGAAGAAAATTTGGTTGGTGATCGATGTCAAATGACGCTTTTGTCAATCATGAATTTCGTGTATAAATCATTCACTACGCCATAGTTTGTATGGTTCAATGCATCTCAAATTTAATATTTTTCAGCACATGGAATTGGGACATATATATCCATAAATCGAGAAAGGATGACCATGTAATATTTTAACGTGGAACCAAGGTTAATAAGATAATAGCTAGCCTTCCCACTCAATTTGTCTTTTTTTTTAATAAATGTTCTATTCAATGTCTCATAAAAAAATCTTCCAAAGTGCTTCCTCCCATTTTTTTTAGTATCCTATTTTACTTTTTTTTTCTAAATAAGTGTCATATTTCAAAATTGTAGAGTATATTTATGATAATCTTTCAATTTTGCTCTTATTTAATACTTATTGAAATTTAATATTATTTGTATGAATATATTTATTATACTATTCAATAAAAGGTATATAAGTAAAATTTTCATTTTATTAATATGTGTGATTTAGTAAAATTTGACACTTATTAAAAAATGGAGGGAGTAATTAATAAGATCACTAACTTTTCACTATTTTTTATTCTTTTTTACTTATGCCGAATAGTAACAATACAAATTGATTGGAATGAGTACACAAGTACTCCATTTGTTCAGTTAAATATTGCTTTACTAAAAATAAGTTGTTTTCTTTTCAAAATAATGATTTATTTTTAAAAACAACAAAATTTAATTCTTTAAAATATTTGGATCTTATCATTTTTTTCCATCTTTTACCCTACTTATTTTACTTATAAAAAAGAAACAAACGAGTTTTAGCATGCCGGTAGCATTATTTTTAATAAACAAAGCCAAGTTATTTTGAAGAATTAATAAATTGGGCATTTGCTTTCACATTTTTCACGCAGCAATATATGATTATTACAAACAGAGAAGTTTAATTAATTAGCAAATAATTTAAAAATAAATAAATCCAAAAAATTAAGAACCATAAAATTCACCAAGAAAGTCATCACTCGCATATAAATACAACGGTATTACAATCACATATCTCGACCGATAATTTTCCACAAAGAAAACACGATTTAAACATTTTAATGTAATATGTACCCCACATTTTGTAATCATCAACACTTGATTTTGAAAAAGAAAAAAGACTTAAAAGTCAAACATATTGAGTTCAATTGGACATGTGATAAACTCCTAAAATAAAAAAAAAACATATGCATAGTCGCAACTGGTGGCACGCGTCATTAATTAACTCTTAAAGCATATATAGTGATAAAATCGTGAGAATGTAAAAATATATATTATTGTTTTCCATCAAAGTTTTCGACACTTTATTATCCATACGAGTTTTAATAATGTATTTTTATTTTTTATAAGAGGGTGTAGTGAATGAGATTTGAGAACCATCTAATTTATATTGAATGAAATTTAAGTGTTATTTGTTTTATTATTTTTTATAGAATTGAGTGTATTGATTAGAGTGAGTTTTTTTATTGTATATGAAAATTTTGAAATGTAAAATATTTTATGAACGGTATAAAAATATCTTTTATGAAGTGACTGAAATTACAAAATATAAAATTTTTTAGTGGATGGCTGAATTTGTAAAACCAATCCATCTTTCTTATAAATTCTATACAATAATGCAGTTAGTACAAAAAGAAAAACAAAACGAAAAAGAAATTATGGGAGAATACGATAGAATGCAAATGCTAAAAGACTTCGATAACACAAAAAGTGGGGTGAAAGGCCTCAGCGATTTAGGTTTATCCAAACTTCCAAAAATCTTCGTAAGACCACCTGAAGAAGTAGTGGATGAGGAATCGAAACTGCAGGAAAAGGGTAGCCAAGTTCAAGTGCCTGTGATCGATCTCAGCACCATAAACGACGTCGTTAGTCGAGAGCAGATCGTAGAACAAGTGAGAAACGCTTCTGAAATGTGGGGTTTTTTCCAAGTGGTGAATCATGGGATTCCCTTATCTGTGCTGGATGGAATGATCGAGGGTGTTCGAGGCTTCAACGAAGGAGATGATGATGAGAAGAAGAAGTATTACACGAGGGATGTTACTAAGACTGTCAGATTCAACAGCAATTATGATCTCTTCACATCAAGAACTGCTACTTGGAAAGATACCCTAACCTTTTCCTTTAACCAGGGTTCTCATTTTGTCGATGGTGACGACCTGCCTTCTATTTGCAGGTTTGATTAATTTTATCTTTCTTTTTGTTTTTTTTTTCAATGGAGTATATGTTACTGTTAGTTATAAAATGATCCATTGATATAATCATATAAATATGTAATTGAACATTTGTTCGTGCACTCGTAATTTCACAGGGATTCGACAATTGAGTACTCAAAACATGTAGAAAAATTGGGAAACAGTCTATTGGGGTTATTGTCTGAAGCTCTGGGACTAAAAAGTGAGGTCCTTGAAAAGATGGAATGCTTGAAAGGGCATCGTCTCCACAGCCACTACTACCCGGCATGCCCGGAGCCTGAACTGGCAGTCGGGACAACGCAGCATTCCGATGCCGGATTCCTCACCATTCTTCTACAGAACCAACTTGTTAGTGGCTTACAAATTATGTATGAAGGCCAGTGGATTGATATTCGACCCGTTGAGGGAGGATTAGTCGTAAACATTGGTGATCTTCTTCAGGTACCTACCTACGTATATCTCTTTCGGTTTGGTACTTGATATATCATATAGCTAATAGAAAATACAGTACCATAAGTACACCACTAATGGTCACTCATGATATATGTATTTGAATTAGTTGGTATCGAATGGGAAATTCAGAAGCGTTGAACACAGAGCCATAGCAAATCGGAGTGGACCAAGAATATCTGTGGCATGTTTCTTCTCTGGGCCTTTACTCAACACAGCCAAGATTTATGGACCCATTAAGGAACTAATTACAGAAGAAAATCCACCACTTTATAGAGAGGTTACGATGAGCGAATATCTAAAGAATTTCCTTATGACCGCGCTGGACGATTATCGGGGACTTGATTATTACAAGCTGTGAAGAGAAGAAGATAGTTATCAAGTAATAAATAAAGCATCAATGTTCAAGGTGGATTTATGGACTGTAAAATAGTATTTTACCTTTTTAATTATTTCTTATTTCTGTTTTACAGAAATGTTATTATTATAGTCCTTATGGATGTACTAGTAGTAGTGTAACTTCAGGTTTTGTTTGGTTAAGTATCATTGTCTTGTATATCAAATTGTCTTGTATATCAAACATAACCGATGTAAATTTTAATCCACTATATTGAAAAATTGAGTATAGCTGTTGATATTAGTTACAAGTTTCTTTCAATATAGTGAAGACTTATTTAAACAAAATATTAACCTATATATGTTATTCTTAACATTTTTTTGTTAAATACACTTAGCATTATATTGAATGTTTACAATGTGATTAACTTCCTAATGTATTTTTATTGATTGATTATATTTTCTTTTTATATTTTAAAGTTAGCACTTGCATATAAAAGCATTAATTAACGTCATGTCACTCTGATTATTTATTTATTTTTCCACAAAAGAAACAAGTATTTTAATCTAATCTTATCTTTATCCCACATTTTCCTTAAGCAACTCGTGATTAAGAAAACTAATAAGTGGAACAATTTTTTTTTTTAGAAAAAGAAAAATTTTATTAAATAGGAAGCATGAGACATGCTCCACAGTCCAACATCAAAAGATACAAACACTCACAAACAAAAGCAAACAGACCCAACAACAGCACAAAGCACAAGCACAGTGGCATCAACCCAAAAAATAAAACAAAGCAACCAGCAACAACAACAAAGTCACCTTCAATACCAAATCAAAAATTAAAAATTCAAAGGCACCCAATTTTGCCCTAATCCAATTCCAAACAAGACATTTAATCTCTCCGAGCATCTTTTCTTGATTCCACTCCCCATTGTTAAAAACCATATAGCTTCTCTTAATCCAAATAATCCAAGTCAAGCACACCCAAATTGAAGCCAATATTTTTCTCTTCCTTTTCCATTTTAGAAGATAACAAAATTGCAAGTTATCTGGAAGAACAATCGAAAGTCTAGGAGTAATTCCAAGTCATTCCAAACATCGACTCCAAAAAGACCATAATTTGTTACATTCCACTAAATACGTTCATATTGCCGGAAAAATTAAGGGGTCAACAGGTCAAGTTTTACTACAATTACTTGAAATGCGTTTGGATAACATACTTTTTCACTTGGGTATGACTTCGACTATTCCCGCAGCTCGCCAATTAGTTAATCATAGACATATTTTAGTGAATGGGCGTATAGTAGATATACCAAGTTATCGTTGCAAACCCCGAGATATTATTATGGCGAAGGATGAACAAAAAGCTAGAACTCTGATTCAAAATTCTCTCAACTCTTTCCCTCTGACGGAAGTGCCAAACCATTTGACTCTTCACCCAATCCAATAAGAGGGGTTACATTCCAGTAAGAGGTGTTCAATAAGTCGGAACAAATTGAGTTTAATTTGGAGAAGTCCAAAAAATAAATATATTTTATTATATTCATATAGATGTAAACTAAGTGAATTGTAGCATGCGGACATATATATGCAATATGCATTAATTAGTTAACTTCATATTCAAGCATCGACTTCAAGTTTGGCCATGATAAGAAATGTCAATGAAATAGTTTACATTGAAACTTTCTTTTTATATCAATAGACTCACCACACTTACTATTCATAATCTAATCTAAAATAATATATCAAGTGCGATCCAATCTTCATTTACTACATATCTCCATTAAAATCAAAAGTTACTAAAACCATGTCAGATCAAAACGTAAAGTATTTTCGTAAAGAGAGGAAGTATAGATGTAATAGTATGTGGACATGCATTAGTTAAATTCATATTCAAGTTTGGCCATGATAAGAAATGTTACCGAAATAGTTTGCATTGAAACTTTATTTGTATAGCAATTGGCCCACCACACTTACTATTCACAATTTAATTTAAAATAATATATTAAGTGAGATCCATATTCACAATCTAATTTAAAATAATATATTAAGTGAGATTCAAACTCCAATTATGTAAAGTATTTTCGTAAATAGAGGAAGTATATACTTACATATAGATGTAATAGTCTGTGGACATGCATTAGTTAACTTCATAATCAAGTTTGGCCATGATAAGAGCTTCATACATCAAAAAATAATATTTCGGATCAACACGCATCTACCAAAAACATTATGTTAAACCAAAGCATCTTCTATATATAGTTATGCTTATGCAGTTTTGCATCAACGCACACCTACTAAAAACAATCTCTATACATAAACCCAAAAAAAGAATCACAAAAACCAGAAAGAAAAAAGAAAATAGTATAAGAATATGGCAGAATACGATAGAATGCAAATGCTGAAAGATTTCGATAACACAAAAGCAGGGGTTAAAGGTCTCGGTGATTTAGGTTTATCCAAACTTCCAAACATCTTCGTAAGGCCATCTGAAGAAGTGGCTGAGGATTCCAAATACGAAAGGGGTAGTGAAAATGAAGTGCCTGTGATCGATCTCAGCACCATAAACGACGTCGTTAGTCGAGAGAAGATCGTAGAAAAAGTGAGGGATGCTAGTGAGAAGTGGGGTTTTTTCCAAGTGGTGAATCATGGGATTCCCTTATCTGTGCTGGATGGAATGATCGAGGGTGTTCGAGGTTTCAACGAAGGAGATGATGATGAGAAGAAGAAGTATTACTCGAGGGACGTTACTAAGACTGTCAGATTCAACAGCAGTCATGATCTGTTCACATCAAGAACTGCAAGCTGGAGAGATACTTTGAGCATCTCTTTTAATCATGGTTCTCATCTTCTCGATCCTCAAGAATTGCCTCTCGTTTTCAGGTGTCATTATCATTTTTTATTTTTCTTCCTTTTTCAATGCAGATTTTATTTGTGTATCTCCTTTGTGAATTTTAATTCGTTGGGATCTTACTTTTTATTTCAAAGTATAATACTGAATTGGTGATGGATTGGTTCGAGTCGGGCCAACCTTTTATATTGACCAATCCCGTCCCAGCCATTTTTGTGAATTGATTGAGTTGATAATGGAATTAATATAGAATGATGCATGTGATGTGATTGGATATATGAATGCAGAGAATCAGCAATTGAGTACTCAAAGAATGTGGAAGAATTGGGAAATATCCTGTTAGGTCTGTTATCTGAGGCCTTGGGACTAAAAACTAGTATGCTTGAAAGCATGGAATGCTCGAAAGGGCATCGTCTACATTGCCACTATTATCCGGCATGCCCTGAACCAAAGCTGGCAATGGGGATAACGAAGCATTCGGATCCCGGATTCATCACAATTCTTCTGCAAAACCAACTTGTTAGTGGCCTCCAAATTATGTATGAAGGTCGATGGATTGATATTCCACCCGTTTCTGGAGGTTTAGTCGTAAACATTGGTGATCTTCTGCAGGTGTAGTATATGCACATTCCTTTCTTGATTTTCTTTTTAAAGTGTTTCAGTTATAGTATGGACATATATTAAACTCATTTTGTATTGTGTTACGTTTGTCTGAATTAGTTGGTGTCAAATGGGAAGTTGAGAAGCGTAGAACACAGAGCGATAGCAAATGGCGGTGGACCAAGAATATCTGTGGCATGTTTTTTCTCTGGACCTTTTCTGAACAGAAACAGGATTTATGAGCCCATTAAAGAACTGATTAATGAAAAAAATCCAGCAGTTTATACAGAGGTTAATCTCAATGAATATATAACTAACTATGTCAATACTGGCCTCGACCAACTATCAACTCTTGATTATTACAAGCTCTGATCAAGAAGATGCGTGCATGTCATGTGGGTGATTATGAATAAATATGTATATTAGCTTAATGGTAGTGGGGTTAATGCTCAAAGCTTAAGTTTCGGGTTCGAGTCCTCCGTATGTAATTTACTTTAATGTAATTCGAGTCCTCCGTGACGCGGCAATGTAATTTACTTTAATGTAATCAAATAATTAAAGCAGCTTGTGCGCTGAGCTGCTTTATTTTTACACCAATGTTATGGTTATGGTGGATATGATGTAATTTTAATGTGTGTTGATCTTTCGTTGACTATTGTTCTACTATATATCAAGCAAATTAATTATCTGTGCTTAAAAAAGTGTGCAAGTAATTGAGGTTATAGGAGTCATCTACAACAAAACAAAACAAAAAAACCAAGTTGCAGTGAGACGCCTAGCTACAAAATAGTATGTTTATTTTCGATAAAAAAAAAAAGTAAAAAAAAGTCATTGCATTAAAACAGGATACACAAACCATACATCTCCTTTATTCCAGTGCAAGAAGTCAACCTTCCACAAAGAAAACTGCAAACCAATTACACACACAAAAATAATAGAAAAATTAATGATGAAAAAGTAATATACGTGGACATTGACTAATTCTTTGAAAGTAGCATAGCTCTAATTGCATTGGACAAATCCTTCAAAGCCATTACCTATATTTTAAACCAACCCATCTTCTATATAGATAGCTATATATGCGGTTTGCAGCAACACACGCCTACCAAAAACAATCTCAAAAAAATAATCACAAAAACCAGAAAGAAAAAAAATGGCAGAATACGATCGGATGCAAATGCTGAAAGATTTCGATAACACAAAAGCAGGGGTTAAAGGTCTCACCGATTTAGGTTTATCCAAACTTCCAAACATCTTCGTAAGGCCATCTGAAGTAGTGGCTGATGATTCCAAACTGCAGGAAAAGGGTAGCCAAGATCAAGTGCCCGTGATCGATCTCAGCACCATAAACGACGTCGTTAGTCGAGAGCAGATCGTACAGCAAGTGAGAGATGCTAGTGAGAAGTGGGGTTTTTTCCAGGTGGTGAATCATGGGATTCCCTTATCAGTGATGGATGGAATGATCGAGGGTGTTCGAGGCTTCAACGAAGGAGATGATGATGAGAAGAAGAAGTATTACTCGAGAGATGTTACTAAGACTGTCAGATTCAACAGCAGTTATGATCTCTTCACATCAAGAACGGCTAGTTGGAGAGATACCTTGAGCATCTCTGTTAATCATGGTTCTCATCTTCTCGATCCTCAAGAATTGCCTCTTGTTTGCAGGTTCCATTACCATTTTCAATTTGTTTTTCTACTTGTCAATTTTAATTTGTTGGAAATCTTACTTTTAATTCAAAGTATACTAGTGAATTGGTGATGGACGGCAGAATTGGTCCGGCCCCAAGGGTCAGTTTAGTCCCAAAAATCAGTTCTACTTGTTTGTACAAATACAATTTGTTTTGAAGGCTAAAATTACATTTCATGGGGTTTTATATAAAGTTACTATTAATTAAATTAATATAAGCTAGGTTGGGGCTAAGGTGTTGTAAAGTTGTGTTAGAATTAATTGTATCACTTGCTATGTAGCATTTCCCTAGCTGGCAAGTTCTTTTCTTGTGAATTAATTGAGTTTATAATGGAATTAATATAGAACGATGCATGTGATTGGATATATAAATACAGAGAATCGACAATTGAGTACTCAAAACATGTGGAAGAATTGGGAAATATCCTGTTAGGGCTGTTATCTGAGGCCCTTGGACTAAAAACTGCCACTCTTGAAAATATGGGATGCACATTAGGGCATCGTCTCGGCTGCCACTATTATCCGGCGTGCCCTGAGCCAGAGCTGGCAATGGGGATAACGAAGCATACAGATCCCGGATTCATCACAATTCTTCTGCAAAACCAACTTGTTAGTGGCCTCCAGATTTTGCATGAAGGTCAATGGATTGATATTCGACCTGTTTCTGGAGGTTTAGTTGTAAACATTGGTGATCTTCTTCAGGTGTAGTATATGGATATATATTATTTTCTTGATTTTTTAAAAAAGTGTTTCAGTTAGTTTTGGCAGAAATGTAATTGGAGTTGTTGTGTTTGTTTGAATTAGTTGGTGTCAAATGGGAAGTTGAGAAGCGTAGAACACAGAGCCATAGCAAATGACTGTGGACCAAGAATATCTGTGGCGTGCTTCTTCTCTGGACCTTTTCTAAACAAAGACAGGATTTATGGGCCCATTAAAGAGCTGATTAATGAAGAAAACCCAGTAATTTATAGAGAGGTTACGCTGAATGAATATCTAATGAAGTTTCTCACAACTGGCCTCGACAACTATCGAGCTCTTGATTATTACAAGCTCTGATCAAGAAGATGCATGCATGCATGGCTGATCGAAGATGAATTAATAAAGCAGCATGTGCGCGCTGAGTTGTTATATATATTTACACCAATGTATGGTTATGGATATGATGTAATTTTAACTAATGTGGGTTTATCGTTCGTTGAATATTGGTCTACTATATATATAGCAAATTAATTATCTATGCTAAAAAAATTGTCCAAGTAATTGAGGTTATAGGAGTCTTCTAGTATAGAGAACAGTACTATTTAAATAAAAGAAAAGTTGCAGGGATATATGCCTAGCTACAACGTAGTGTGTTTATTTTCGATATATATATATATATATATATATATATATAAAAAGGTCATTGTACTTTATAATTGATAGAGAACAATTTGAGCATTAAAACTTGTTCAAGATTGTCTCACAACTCTAAATTTGCATAATTCGATACTTAAAATAATATCTCGACTCATGTAAGAACACATATTACTTAGTACTATAACCAATTAAAGGTAGTACAAATGACTTCAAATCCATGCAATTGAGATATAATAACAAATGTGAAAATACTTGGAAAAGTTCTAAAATTTTGATAATGATTTTCTCAATCTTATGTTAAGAAGTTCACATACTAGAATTAATATGAAGAACTAACCTGATAGAATAAGATTGATGGACAAGACTAATAAGTAACAAAGCAGATTAAAATACACCAATTTTGGCACTAAAACTCTGAACTTATCACCCTAAAAGTTCATATTTTATTTCAATTTATAAAAGAACAAAAAAGAGTATTTCCCCAATATACCTAACATTCGTTCGAACCAAGAAGTATAATTTGGATGAAGCCTTTAGATACAATAAAATTCTTATACAATGATTAGAACTATATTAAATTTTCAATTGTAAAATTTTTCATAATAATATCTAATATACCATAAAATAAAGTACACTAGAAAAATATAATGAGAGTGGAGGCATGCCATGCACATTCGACCGGTTAAGATAGAACAACCAATCATGTGACATGAGCAACAATATGAGACAAGCCAAGTGATGAAACCTATAACTAAATTAGATGTTAGAATCCCACACTCCTTAGAATAAACTTTATATTTCCTAACTCAAATCTTTTCACAATCACGCTTATATCGTTCACTCACAAAATTCTGCA
The DNA here is from genome assembly GCA_026898415.1 of Leonotis leonurus. NCBI lineage: Eukaryota > Viridiplantae > Streptophyta > Magnoliopsida > Lamiales > Lamiaceae > Leonotis > Leonotis leonurus. Next base: position 391,365 of record JAPKLX010000099.1, read on the forward strand.
AAAGCAAAAGCATATTCCCGCTATTCATTCTTCAACAATATTCTTACATCATACTAAGAGAAAGTGTCGTGTTTTTCTTGCCACACAGAACAGGATGCTAACAACATGCAACAAGAATCATAATTGGTTATTCTTTTCCTCTTCATATATGATATGTGTGTTTGTATGGTGATATATATGAGCCATTAGTACAAGCTTGTGAAGCAGACTTCCAAGAGCCATGGCAGCCGTCTCTGTTTTCAGCTTTTATCTGCAGTTCAAGCCTCACATTCTCATGGTTATGGCTCAGATAGGCTACACTTTCATGTATATCATCACCGAAGCTTCCTTCAACCACGGCATGAACCCTTCTGTGTATGTCACCTACCGACACATCGTTGCTGGTCTTGTTATGCTGCCTTTCGCCTATTTTATGGAGAGGTATGTAAATCAGTTCTGCATCAAATGAGAATTCTCGTAAGATTTGAATCTACACAGCTACTGAAGAAAAGATAAGTAACAATACAAACTAATTTTTCTTGTGCAGAAAAACTAGACCAAAACTCACAAAAGCTTTATTCTTGGAGATTTTTGTACTCTCTCTTCTGGGGTAAGATCACATAAGCAGAGTCCACGCATAGATATATTGATAACAATAACAAACTGCATCGTCGTGGTTGCAGGGTGAGTTTAACTCTAAACATGTATTTCACAAGTTTGAAGTTCACATCTCCAACACTACTAGCATGCATGGTCAACACCATAGCTTCCTTGACGTTTATACTAGCGGTTATTCTCAGGTAATGAATTGAATGTAAAAATTATATGTAGAAACAGCTACCGCATAATCGTGGAATATGAATCTCACTTGCAGATTAGAGGTTGCAAATGTTCGTAGCCCCCGTGGGATAGCGAAAATCCTAGGAACGGGGGTTTCGTTGGCGGGTGTGATGATGATGACGTTGTATAAGGGACCTGCACTGAAAGAAATAGGACACACACTCATTCATATAAGAGGAAGCACAACAATTGTACATGAGAGTTGGCTAAAGGGCTCGCTTCTTACAGTTGCTAGCTGTATAACATGGTCCATATGGTACATCATGCAGGTTTTAGTCCAACTATGTCATGATCTCATCCAAACATAACTCTTTATCTCAATTTTTTTAAGAGTTGTGCAAATTGAAACTTAATTGGGAATTTCTTTTTACTTGGAGGCATATACTTTGAAACGATACCCCGCACAGCTTTCTCTAACTACATGGATGAATCTTGTTGGAGCAGCACAATCTGCGGTATACACACTCATCGTACAACATAAACAAACTGCATGGACTATCGGCTTTAACATTGATCTCTGGTCTACCTTATATGGTGTAAGGCTATTTTTTTTGGCAATGCTCATGATCAAGCTGAATTATTATGATTATGAACTAACATGTTTTAGTGCAATGCTATAGGGAGTAGTCATTTCGGGCATAGTGACCTATGTTCAGCTGTGGTGCATGGACGCAAAGGGACCCGTATTTGTCACCCTCTTTAACCCCCTCTCGACAGTATTAGTCGCAGCTCTATCGTATTTTGTTCTAGGAGAGAAGCTATATATTGGAAGGTATGATGCTTTGGATAAAACTATGTGTCTAAAGTCCAGATGAAAATTGATGGTATAGTTCTGATCATTTACACTACCCTTTTTTTCCAGCATAATAGGTGGTGTTATAGTAATTATTGGACTCTATCTGCTTTTATGGGGTAAAGAACATGATGAACTACAAATGAAGATAAAAGAACTTGAAGATTCCAAGGCACCAATCTCTCCGGAGGAAAAGAACACGAAAGGAGAGCCTTAGATGTTTTTCGTGATACCTTCCTGCAGGAGATGCACATGGAAAGCAACGCAAAGCATGACAAACAAATCCTGGGAAGCTCCCAGTGACATATACTGAAGTATTTAGCACGACATGTAGTACAAAAATCTGATTTACAGTTTCTAGTTCAAGTATATGTCGTGGTAAAGTCATAAATTGAGCAGGAAATACTTCACCATCATATTTTCGAGGGTTCATATATTAACCATACTATAATGATGCAGTATCAAACAGTGAAGGCTGACTAAACATATTCGAATATATTCTTAACCTGAATCTGAAATCCATACAGCACCTGATTCTGGATTGAAATCCATGAGCACCTTTCCCTGTAATCCTGCAAGAGTAATGATGAAGATGTTTTTAATGAAGTAGAATTCATTCCAAATCACTAACAGCAACCGATTCTCAATTCTCACTGGCGCCAATAAAACATGATGTGAGACCTGAGACAACAGCACAAACATTATTATAATAGAAAAGATTCAACATAGATAAGTAAAACCACTACTCACTTTCCTTCAAATTGACATCTCCACTAATACAATATTCATCTTTCGTAAATATTACCAAAAAGTCTTTCCAAGAGTAACTGGACCTGTCTAATTGTTATTTACAATTATGCAAGAGGAAACATTTCTCAAGCACGTGACAAATCTTCTCTCAAAGAAGAAAATGACAAAAATATCAAGCAGCAGAAGGCCTGAGCTCGTGATCTTGAGTAGTATCACGGAACGATGGCAGTAAATACTGCCACATTGGAACGAATCCATAGCTGAGAAGCATCGGAATCTTCTTGACCGGAGACTGATACATAAAAAGTGGATGTGGGGCCGCAAAACAAATTGGAGGAATATTCATGTTTCTCAACTGCTGCTGCATTGTCACTTTATATGCTTTTAGCTTTAGTTTTTCTTCGCGAAGCTCATTCTTCTCAACCTGCATTAGAATAAAAAAGAATGGAGATGTTTCAAATACATGTAATACACTTGAATGAATATAAAAGAAATTCACATTCCAAAATTTATTCCCATGGATTCCTGTTTGAGAATCTGGAGGACATTAATGGCCAAAAGCAGGAACTTAGAGAATCACTGCATGAAATATAAGACCATAGGAAATAACAAAGATATGATGACAATGATTGATAGTGGGGCGAGCCATTGTTTCATTTCCACTCAGGCGGTTCGATAACTTCGCCTATCCGTTGACACAACTAGCTCGTTTGCAATAATCTTAGGCGACGGTACCCGTGTATCCTCACAAGGTGTATGCACGGATGTCCCTTTTACTATTGCAGAAGATATTTCTTATTACATGTCACATATTTCCCTTGCGAAGTGTGGATGTAATCCTAGGTGTCTCGTAGCTGGCCTAGCTTGGTGATATCACGGCTAAATAGGCGAAGCTCACCATGGAGATCCTCATCAATGGGCAGCCAGTCAGTCTGCAAGGAGATCCATCCTTGACACGTGGTGCTTGCGGCGACACGGAACTGGCCTCCCTAGACGGGGGCGACGGGGTTTGGCTTCTCTGGGCTATGGACGGTAGCGATCAGCCCTCTTTCCCACCGTCGCCAAACTTGTCTGAATTTTCTGTTCGTCGTCTCCCGGACGAATACACAGTTGTAACCAAGCCTCCAGCACGGTTGCCTCCTCATCAGTTTAGCGATCCTGCATGGTACTACATGACGGTGTTGCTCCGGTGTCCGTTCACCCTTATCGCTACAATCACTCGCAGAAAGTCAAAATGGAGAAGTTAGTGGCAGAGATGCTCACTGCCGGCATAATCCAACCAAGCAACTGCCCGTACTCTAGCCCAGTTTTGCTTGTTCGAAAAAGGACAAGTGGTGGCGCTTTTGTATGGATTATCGAGCCTTAAATAAAGTAATAGTGGCAGATAAATACCCAATTCCGGTAATACAAGAATTAATCGACGAGCTACATGGCTGTCGCTGTTTCAGCAAGCTCAATCTCCGTTCCGGCTATCATCAAATCCGAAGACGTTCATAAAACAGCCTTCCGCACTCACTCTGAGCACTATGAATTCCTCGTTATGCCGTTCGGCCTAACCAATGCTCATTTTTCGACCTTACCTGCGAAAGTTTGTTCTCATCTTCTTCAACGATATATTGGTATGTTGTTCCACCATGTGATATCATTACAATAAACTTATAATAGTCGGAGCATAAAAACCAAACTCTGATACCACTCTGTGGTATCACTATAATAAACTAAGAACCATCAGGGCAGGGAAAAAAAAATCATGCTCTGATACCACTCTGTCACAACCTGATCCCGATGGACGTCGTAAGCCAGGGTGTGACTCATTGGAATTAAGAAGCGGGAAAGAAATGAGAAAATAGAATAAACACAAAAGACACGAAATCAACAACCTGGTCAACAATCAAAGAATGCTACTAATATTAACACAAGATATGGATTGATATATATAGAAGGTTCAAGTAGGTTATAAACTCATAGTGTACTTCGTGAATAAAAGACGAAGTATCTCTGAACAAACAAAGTATAACAAAACCTCAAAGTGTTGCAGCGAAAAACAATAGTTGAGACAAATATATGAAGATATCTATTGGGCCAAAACAACGAACATCACAGTTAACAACAATTCTCGCTCAACACTTCGTCATCACATCAGCACACAACCTGCATATTTAGAAATACATGCAGGACTCAGTACCAAAAAGCACTCAGTGGTTTAAGCCTATAAAAACATTAAAAATATAGCCATGCATTTTCATCATAGTGAATCATAGAAGACCCGTAAATACTCCTATATTCACAAAACATTTTCGCTAGCATTACTCGCGGAACACACCGCTTTTTAATTTATGTCATCAATATTTGTTTCACGCTAGGGAAGGTGATCAACTTCCACAAACGATTAACTTCTTCATCGGAACTGATCACATAAAGGCTCACAGTTCACAAAGTACGGGCCCATACGATTCACAGTACATCGACTTCACGCGTACACTAATCTTGGAAGGTAAACTTCAACCAACTCAAGATCCTATCGATTTTTCTTGTTGGCAAGCCAACACAGATAGGAGTCATACATCAAACCCATTCAAAATACAGTTTATGCATGACACAATCATAATTGACTTGCAATCATTTCAAAACATATCTCAATAGCTCCAAACATACATCTCTTGAAAACGGAGCTCAACAACTCTAACTTCACATATATAAAGCTCATTTGAAAATAGTAATCATATCGCTAGGGCTGTCTAATCGGGTCGGGTCGGGTCGGGTACCCGTACCCGAAAAACCCTAATTTCTAACACCCGATTACCCGATTTTTCATTCGGGTAGTACAAATCGGGTATTAGGGTACCCGATTTTCCCGAATTTATAAATCAAAGGTAAACAAAAATTTCGTATTCATGTCTTATATCTTTATATAAACATACATTACATATCTGTTTTTCGAAATTCATACATTACACTTGAAAAAACTTTCTTCTTCTTTTCTAATTATATATTTTCATACCTTAACTCCAAGAGAGAGATGGTGGAATATACTAAATTAACAAACTCAAATCTCTGCAAAATCAGTACAATACCGTTTACGAGAGGAGCTCAACAAATAATCTAAAGTTGATGATGCAAATTAGTGAATTCATTGTAATAGATGTACAAGAATGGAGACGCTCAATTAATTGAGAAATAAAATGAAATATATGAGATGTTGTTGAAGTGGAGTGGAGACTGAAGAGTTTGAAGTGGAGTGGAGAGCTAGACGTTTGAGGAAGAAGATGAAATATGAGGGAAAGTAAAAGAAATGAAAAGAAAGATGGATATGTCAGAAGAAAAATGACATAAAGTAAAAAGAAAGTGGATGGATGCATAGGAAATGAAAATAGAGGTAGGTGGCGTCAGGCGTGGGTGGCAGCATGGAGCAGTGTGAGAAAGGGTTTAACTTCTAGGGAATGACATAAAAATAATATTTCAATAAAAATCCGGAAATTCGGGTTACCCGTCGGGTATTTGGGTATACCCGATACCCAAACAATTCACTAAAGTATACCCGAGTCCCGACCTGATACCCTACAAATTCGGGTTTCGGGTACCCCTAATATCCGAAGGGGTCGGGTATTTCGGGTAAAACCCGAAACCTGGTACCCGTTTAGACAGCCCTACATATCGCCCACCTGGTTGAAGCGTAACCACTTATCTCGTTCTCTTTAATTCTCTTGGAATAGCAATGCACATCCTTCACTTGATCGTCATTGTAACTATAATCATTTAGAAAACGTAAGAGTCTATAGAGAAACTCGTAGGTCAAATTTGGCTCTAGAATTTATAGATTAGGATCTCATCTTCACTACTACAAACTCATAATAGGTGTATAACTTAGGATCTTAGCTTCACAATTACGAGCTCATAATAGGGTTCGTAATGTGCCTAAAAACTTTGTAATATTAATCGAAGATTCCTAGCTCATTATATGCTTTAATAAAAATCCTTAATTATTAACACGTGAGGCTAAAGGGTTTATCTTGACCATCATAATATTTCATTTTACTGTACAAACCATCATGAATTTGTTGTTCATCTAATCACCATAGACATCACTGGAGACCCATTTTTCATTTATTAATTAAACCCAAATTAATCGTTAGAGCTTAGTAACTATAATTAAGCCTAATTCACATATATGGTATTTTGGACACCCATTTCTTTGGGCCAATTCAAAAAATAAAAGAAAATAGCCAACTATTTTAGTTTCAACCTAATTAATCAAGTCCATTGTGCATTAAGGAAGGCTAGAAGCTAGCCCATTCAATTAAATGGCCTAATGGACTAATTAAAAGTAAGAGATAGTAGCCCAATTGCCAAAAGTTAATATGGAAGCCCACTATTGTATTATTTATTTAAACACTTTTGGTTCTCTATCACACATAGGGTGAGCATGGTTCGGTTCGGTTACCGAACCGAAAAAATAATGAAATCGAAAAAAAATCGAACCGAAAAATATAAAATCAAAATCGAAACGAAAAAAAATCGAACTGAAATTTTTGGTTCGGTTTCAGTTAAAAACCGAAATAAAAAATATTGAATAAATAATTATTAAAAATATATTTAATAAGTGATATTTAATATATATTTATATATTTAATAAGTAATATTAAATAAATAATTATTAAATAATATATCTCGGTTCGATATTTCGATTTTTTTTATATCAAAATCGAAATCGAATCGAAAAATCGAAATTTTATAAAATCAAAACCAAAACCGAACCGAATTTATCGATTCGGTTCGGTTTTCGATTTTTTACCATTTTTTGCTCAACCCTAATCACACACTTTCTCTCCATCTATTCTATCGCCGTCTCCCCCTTTTCGACAATCGACTCCGGCGAACACGCAGGAACGCCGCCGCCATTACTCGCTCCTTCTTCGGCCTTCTCGGCGACTCCGTCAGCGCCGCCGCTTCACTTCTGCCCGAAGCAACACCAATTGTAGGTCTAGCAACTCTCGACCATCTCCTTTCCTTTTCTTTATTTCTTAATTCAATTTAATTTCTTCTTTAAGATTTAAATTCTGGCTAAACTCATGATTCAAGCTATATAAATTATTAGGAATTGTAATATGAGTTGATTATTCATAGAGGTGTTTGGTTTCTGTAATTAAATCTCAATTCCAAGCTTCTACATATTTAGGCAAAGCACATACTGAAGAATTTATATTGGTGTAAACAGACTATATGAAATAGAAATAAAGAGGTAATCTTTAAGCTGTTTATGACTAATTATGAAGAACCTACTTGATTTTGGTGTATGGGAATGGATTATTAAAGTCGAAAGACGATCTCCGAGTGTATTTCTTCAACTAGGATATGTCTTCTCCTCGTCTTCCTTACTCTCTTTTGATGTGTTGTTATGGAAATAGGAATTTCTGAATATAAGTAATAGGATTAATGAGGCTTTCACACCTCATGTTTCTTAGGATTGAAACGTGTGTTGCTACGAGAGAGCGGTGGAAATCAAATACTACCTCCGTACACGAAGTAGTTTCCTTATCGGTCCGTCCACGAACTAGCTTCTCACTTTAATTTTTATTTTTGGCAACCTCTTACTTTATGATCGATCGCCGATTTTCGAGGTGAGATTTGTACGATGGTTAGGGAATAAATGACAAGGGATTTACGTGGTTCGACTTTTAATGAAGTCTACGTCCACGGAGAGGAGAGCTCTTTTTATTATGAATTTGTTGAGAGTTGAAATATAGATTACAGAGTGAAAAATTGACCCCCTGAATCTAGCTTTAACCTGACTATTTATAGATAACAGAGGCGGTTTATAGCTATTTATAGTAAGTGGGTCGCGGTAAATGGGCTGCCGAGCTGCTCTTGGGCCGAGGTGCTACTGGGCCGAACTGCTCTTGGGCTGGTCCGCCGCTAAAGTTGGGCCTCTGTTGGGCCTTATCAGTAGGCCACATCCTATCACATCCCCCCCTCAAGAGAAGATCGGCACCGAGGTGGAGATCTTGACGAGGTGGGTGTGTTGGACGAAGTGAAGATCTGGACGATGTGGAGATCTTGTAGTCGCCGAGGTCGAAGTGAATCTCTGGCTGAAGCCGAGGTAGAAGTAACTCTGGCTGTAGCCGAGGTAGAAGTAACTCTAGCTGTAGCCGAGGTAGAAGTGAAGATCTGGCTGAAGCCGAGGTAGAAGTAACTCTGGCTGTAGCCGAGGTAGAAGTAACTCTAGCTGTAGCCGAGGTAGAAGTGAAGATCTGGCTGAAGCCGAGGTAGCAACCGTGGTGGTGGAAGACAGCTGTTGTAGAGGGTTGTGAGTGACACGTGTCGCCTGTCTGTTGGAGGAGCCGAAGAGGTGGGTTTTTGAAAAAGAGGCGGTTGGGAAAAGGTGAAGTGATGTCTATAAAGGCTTCCTTTGGAAGCTAACAAACACTTTTCACTTTTCGCAGCCCTAGTTTCTCTTTTCCTCCTGCAGAAAGCTTTCAACCTTCTCGCCATTGTCGACTTCAATCCCTAGAAATTTCATTCGCATTTTTCTACCAAGTAAGTATCTGTGATTATGGCTACTGCTTCCACTTCTTCTTCCGCCTTTTCTGTTTCCTCTTCTCGTACTCCGAGTGGTAGGGAGATTGAATCTCCGTCGCCGCTTAGGAGTGTTTCGGCGAGGGTCACCGTGAGGGTTTTTACCCGAGCGGCTCTACCCCCTATTCCTCAACTTATAGAGTACCCCCCTTTGGCTGGGTCGGAGGCTGCCTTGGAGTGCGCCTCAATTATGAGTGAATCCCATATGTCCAACCTAGTTAGAAGATTTTGTTTTCCCGATTCTGCAGAGTTTATTTTACCTAGGGCGGAGGATAGAGGTTGCTCTCCTCCGGTAGGTTTTTTTACAGTATACGAAGACTACCTCAACTTCGGTCTTCGTTTTCCTTTACACCGTATTTTTGTCGAGCTTTTGGATAGATTCGAGCTGCCCTTGGGTCAATTCGCGCCTGCTTCCATTAAGCAGGTAATAGGTTTTTGTGTAGAGGTCGGTCGCCGAGGTGGACCGATGTCGTTGGAGTCTTTACTCCGTTTTTTTAGAGTAAAGCGGGGGCCAACTGGGTGGGTATATCTCTCACCTGTAAATAAGTTTAAGTTGGTCACCCCGTCCAAGGTGTCAAACTGGCAGAAGAAGTTTTTCTTCTGCCGAGCTGAAGGCGTGCCCCTCCATGGCTGGTCGGTGGCCAAGTTTGGCCCGCAACTAAGGGTGGATCCCGTCGGGGAGCTCGAGACGAGCTTGATGGACCTCGGCGCCGTCAAGAGGACTTACGCCGAGGAGGAGCTGTCGAGGCACGGGCTGAGCCCATGTGACACTCTGGCCGACGTGGATCCGGGTGAGGCTCCGTAGTGTAGTTTGTCTTCGTTATCCGAACTAGTATTTTGACTTCGTTTATCCGAACTGGACTAATATTTTGTTTTATTTCTGCAGTGGATCCTGAGGTTCTCCAAGCGGCTCTGGAGAAGAAAAAGAAGAGGAAGAGGGTCTCTTCAGCCGCTGAGACGCCTCGCCATGACTCGGCGAAGAAGATCGCTGCCGAGCAGCCCCCGTTGGTGATCGAGGTGGATTCGCCTCAGAAGGAGGTGGCGGAGAGGTCGGGGGCACGGATGGATTCACCTCGGAAGCGCCCTCCCGGACAGGATACTTCTCGGGTGGCGTCGATCTGCGAGGTAAGTGCAGATTCATTATTCTTCTCTCCTCTTTTCTTTTCTCTTAGTTGGATCTAATGTTTTCATGCAGGCGGCGGATGTGGCGATGGAAGGACTGCAAGCATTAGCGAACTTCGTCAATAGCGGGGTGGAGCAAGTCCGGGGGCTATCCGCCGAGCTCGAGGCGGCGAAGGCAGAGGCGGCGAGGGCGGAGGAGCAAGAGGCGAGGATCCTTACGGAGCTATTGGCTGCCGAGAGGAAGTCTGCCGGGTTGGAGGCCGAGGTGGCGAGGCTAAGGGCCGAGGCGGAGGGGCTAAGGGCCTCGCTGGTGGAGGAGCGGGAGAGGGTGGCGGGGGCGGTAGCCGAGCAGGGCGGTGTGCTACGAGCTCTCACGGAGCGGGTCTTCCGCTCCAAATATTTCGGCACCGCGGTGGCTCAGTTGGTGGGTGCTATGAGTACGCCGATTACTTCGGCAGCGCTCGACCGAGTCGCCCAGGATTACCCCGAGCTTGATAAAGTCAAGTACGGGTATGAGAAGGTGACAAAGGAAGACATGCTGCGGGAGTACGCCGAAGTACTTGTGGAATGCACCTCGGCGATCCCGGTGGTGGAAAGGCTGGCGCAGGAGAGGACTCTGCTCTGCGAGAGGGTAGTTCGGGGCTGCCCCGTCGACCGAGATGACAAGCTAGAGGCCATCATCGCCGAGCTGTCGAGGGACACCGCTGCCGATGCCACTAGAGGGGACGTGGAGGCTGGGGGTGCCGAGCAAGAGGTCGGTGCGGAGAACCCGTAGTTTTTTTTTTTTTTTTTTTAGCTTGTATTACGTCGCCGCTAGGGCGGCGCTTTTTCCACATGTATATAAAATCTCTTTTTCTTGAACTGTGTCTTTTGCTGAACTGCTTGCTTTGGCTTTTGCAGTCTGCTTTTGACTTCTCCAATACTTCACATTTTGAAGAACAAATAAACGAGCTTCGTCGTGCTGCCGAGGCTGCCGAGGTCGAGGCCGCGTGTTGGAAAAGCCGAGCTGCCAACATCGAGGCCGAACTCGAGGCGAAGCTTAGGTCGGCACAGGAGAAGCTCGACGAGGAGCATGCGAGGTTTTTGGAGCTGGAGGATAAGTTTAAGCAGGTCGAGGACGACCTTAAGACCTTCAAAGCGGTATCCGAGGAGCATGAAGAATACGAGGACCGTATACACAAAAGTGGTGGCCTGACCATATACGAGGTCTCTACACAAATAAGGGAGGTCCGAGCTCGAGCGAGGGAGTACCGAGAAAGGTATGGCGATGACTCCTGGCAAGTTCGCGAGCAGGAAGAGGCGCTTCTCAAGCTCGGATCCATGTATAAAATTATTTAGAAGAGGAACCCGAGGCTGAAGAGGTGGATCGAGTCTAAGAAGGCTTCACTCGGGGCTTCCTCTTCGGGTCAGTTGGAAAAGAGTTCGGCTGGCGCTCCCCCCCTTACTTTGGGTCGAACTCGAGAAGAGACTCTTGCCATCATGTCTCGAGGTGGAGGGCGGCGCGCTTCAGGCGGCCGAGGTCGAGCTGTGCCTTCAAGCCGAGGTCGATCTGCACCTTCAGGTCGAGGTCGATCTGCACCTTCAGGTCGAGGCCGAGGTGGTTTTGGCCGAGGTGAGGGGATGGCCTTTTCGGATACGGTGCTCGGTCATGGTGGCGCCAGTTCGAGCTCGGGTTTGGGTTTCGTGGAGAAGTACCTTAGTTTTAGTGGTAGGTCTCCGGGCTCGGACCCTCCAAGCTGATTGTAATATGCACTTATGAAATAAAATACAATACAATTTTTTCTTGTCATTACTTCTCTAAAGCTTTACTCAATTTGTGTAATCAAGTTTGCTTCAATTTGTTGTGATGACTGGCTCGTACTTCGTAATCACTTCGTTTGATACCAAAGTTTTACTTCGCCTAGAGGCAAAGTTTGAGACTTCGGGTAGCTGAAGGCGAAGTTTTGAGACTTCGGGTAGCCACTTCGTTTAGGAACGAAGTTTCGGCCTCCGAGGTGCCACTTCATTTAGGAACGAAGTTTCGGCTTGCGAATCAGCCACTTCGTCTAAGGACGAAGTTTGGGCTTTGAAGTTCCTTGTTTGTCGATTTAATCGATAGGAGTGGTCTCCTCACGCGCTTGTGACTTCGCCACTTCGTCAGAAGTCGAAGTTTTGGCTTTGAAGTCCCTTATTTGTCGATGTAATCGATAGGAGTGGTCTCCTCGCGTGGTTGAATGCTACTCTCAATTTGGAGTTTTAGCTTAACCTGGATCCAATGCAGTATGTATATAATAAATGTTTCATAAGAGAACTTAATAAAATCCGAACTACATAGATTATAAATAATATTTCTTTAAATGAGAAATATGCCAAGTTCGGGGTATGGGCTCCCCAGATAAGTGGACGAGCTTGTATGAGCCTTTGCCGAGGACATCTTGGATTTGATAAGGACCTTCCCAGGTGGCTTCAAGTTTACCGAGCTTCTCCGCCTTACTAACTTCATTATTCCTGAGAACGAGGTCGCCTATTTGAAACTGTCGATGTTTCACTCGATTGTTGTAATACCGAGCTACTTGTTGTTTGTACCGAGCTTCTTGTACGTAGGCTCGTTCTCGTCTTTCCTCCAACAAATCTAAATTAGTTCGGAGGCCTTCTTCATTGGCATCGGTTGTGAAGTTTATAGTTCGGGGGCTCGGCAAACCGATTTCCACTGGGATTACTGCCTCGGTTCCGTAGACGAGGCTGTATGGTGTTTCTCCATTGGATGTCCGAGGTGTAGTTCGGTAGGACCATAGGACTTGGGGTAAGTTTTCGGCCCAATCTCCCTTGGCTTTGTCGAGACGAGTCTTTAAACCTTTGACTAGTGTCCGGTTCGTGACTTCGGTCTGACCATTCGCTTGAGGGTGCGCTACCGAGGTGAATTTCTGCTGGATATTGAGCTCGTCACACCATTCTTTAAATGCCTTATCCGTGAATTGAGTTCCATTATCTGAGACGAGGACGTGGGGTACACCGAAGCGACAAACTATATTCTTCCAAACGAAGTTGAGGGCCTTTTTGCTCGTAATTTTCGCAAGAGGCTCGGCCTCTACCCACTTCGTAAAATAGTCGATGGCGACTATTAGGAATCGTAGTTGGCCAGGGGCCTGCTCAAAGGGACCGACGATGTCTATCCCCCATTGCATGAAGGGCCAGGGGCTTTGCATGGTGGTCAGCTCGGTTTGAGGTACCCTCGTTATTGTGGCATGAATTTGGCACTTCGGACATCTTTTGACGAGGTCGACTGCGTCTTGTAGCATGGTAGGCCAATAGTATCCCCATCTCATAATCTTTCTGGTTAAAGCCCGAGCTCCGACGTGACTGCCACAGGATCCTTCGTGCACTTCGCGTAATATGTAGTCCGCTTGATTGGGTCCTGCGCACCTTAGAAGAGGTTGAAGATATGATTTTCTGTACAATACTCCTCGATCCAAGATATATTTGACTGATTTGTTCTGAAGCTGGGAATTAGCACCATTCATATGATTTGTCTCGAAGTGATCCTGAAGTGGTGTCATCCAGCTCGGCTCGTCATCGATTACTGCGTTCACTTCGGCTTCATCAATACTTCGGGTTGTGACTTCTTCTACCGGAGAGGCCGTGGATGACGACGCGAGCTTGCTTAATGCATCAGCTCGGTCGTTTTCACCTCTCGGGATTTGTATCAACTCGAAGTATGAGAAGCTTTCTTGTAAAGTTCTGACCTTGTGGAGATACTTCTTCATCCTTTCATCTCGCGCTTCGTATTTTCCGAGGACGTGGCTCACTATGATTTGGGAGTCACTGTGGACTTGGATGGCCCGTAGCTGAAGGCTTTGCGCGAGGCGAAGTCCAGCTATTAGGGCTTCGTACTCCACTTCGTTATTAGTGGTTGGGAAGCTTAACCGTAAAGCATAAGGGATTTGTTTCCCTTCCGAACTGATGAACAAAACTCCAACTCCGCTTCCTTTTTTGCCCGACGCTCCATCGACATAGACTTTCCAACAATCTATGGGGGGTGTCTTCGGCATTTTCTCTTCGATATTCTCCTCGGTAGGTTTGGTAGGCTTCGGAGGCTCGGTGAATACTGCTTCCACCAGGAAATCAGCCAGCGCTTGCCCCTTGATAGCTTGCCGAGGTGCAAAGGAGATTGTATGCTCGCCAAGTTCGACCGCCCACTTGGCGATTCGCCCCGAAGCTTCAGGCTTCGTAAGGACTTGCCGAAGTGGTAGGTCGGTCAATACTTGTATCGGGTGAGCATGAAAATATGGTCGAAGTCGTCTCGCAGCATTCACTAAGGCGAGTGCAACTTTCTCCAAAGGTTGGTACCTCGTTTCTGGCCCTCTCAAGGCTCGGCTTATGAAGTATATAGGTAATTGCCGAGGTCCTTCTCGAACTAAGACTGCACTTATTGATTCATCCGAGGCAGCGAGGTATAGGGAAAGTACCTCGTCTTCCTTTGGGACGGATAAAGTGGGCAAGTTGTCGAGGTACTTCTTCAAATTCTCGAAGGCTGACTTGTGCTCGTCATTCCACTCAAAGTTCGGAGCCTTCTTCAGGATCTTGAAGAATGGGAGTTGCTTCTCGGCTGCTTTAGATAGGAATCTGCTTAGCGCGGCCAAGCAGCCCGTCAATCGGTGCACATCGTGTATCGACTTCGGCGCTTGCATCTCCTGGACGACCTTAACTTTTGCTGGATTAGCTTTTAATCCTTCGCGGGAAACCCAACACCCTAGGAATTTTCCGGACTGGACCATGAAAGTACATTTTCCTGGGTTTAACTTCAGGTTCACCTCGCGGAGTAGTTTGAAGACGACCTGGAGGTCGTTTAAGGTATTGTTGACTTTTTTGCTTTTGACAACGATGTCGTCGACATATACTTCAACAATCTGACCGATGTGAAGTTCAAATATTTTGTCAACCATCCTTTGATATGTAGCTCCAGCATTTTTGAGTCCAAAGGGCATCTTCTTATAAGCGAAACTGCCGAAGTCTGTTACAAAGGCTGTCTTCGGAGCGTCCTCGGTATACATAAGGACTTGATGGTAGCCTTTATACAGATCAAGAAAACTAAAGACCTCGTGACCGACGAGGGCCTCTACTTTCTTATCAATGTTGGGGAGGGGGTAACAATCTTTGGGGCAGTGTTTATTGAGGTCGGTATAATCAACACACATGCGCCATCCCCCTACTTGCTTCTTCACCATCACGGGGTTGGCCAACCACGTTGGATATTTCACCTCGAATAGAATATCGGCTTGTTGTAGTTGGCGTACCTCGTCGCGTATTACCTGATTTCTCTCGGCAGCGAAGGCTCGTTGCTTTTGCCGAACTGGTTTCACCTCGGGGTCGATGTTGAGGTGGTGAGTTATAATATCTGGTGATACCCCGGTCATGTCTAAAGGAGACCAGGCAAAAATGTCTCTAAACTCCCGAAGTAGTTGAATAACTTGACCTCGGAGTTCGGCACCCCCGACGAAACCGACCTTGACGACCTTGGACACGTCGTTTTCATAGAGTACAACGTCTTCTAGAGGTTCTGCAGCAGACGAGGTCGACTTCGGCACGCCAGGGTTCTGTAATTGCTATGCTTGGGGATGTTGTACACCAGAACCTCGGAGTGCGACCTGCATGCACTCCTTGGCCTGTGTTTGATTACCCCGAAGCGTGATAACTCCATTCTTTGAAGGTATTTTGATCATCAAATGGTAGGCCGAGCAGACTGCTCTTGTCGCTATCAGCCAATCTCTGCCTAATATAATGTTGTAGGGAGAGTTGGCTTTGACAACGAAGAAGTGGATTATCTTTGTAGTGGATAATGGACTTCGTCCTACCGTCACGGGGAGTGAGATCGTTCCATCTGTCGAGGTCTCCCCTTGTGTAAAATTCTTCAATGGAATGGGTGCTGGTTTTAAGCGTGCTTCTTCGATGTCAAGTTTGCCGAAGCAGCCTTTGAAGAGCACGCTGACCGAGGCTCCACTATCAATAAAGACCCGGTGTACTAATTTGTTAGCCACCACGGCTTCGATAATAGTAGCATCTTGATGAGGCGAAGCATGAGGAACAGGGTCGTCATTAGAGAAAATAACGACCTCGTCCTTTTTGAACCTTTTGTATGAAGGCTCCTCCGAGGGTCGGTTTCGAGCTTCGGCCTTCAGCGACGACCTTGTTGAACCTTGGGGCACTCCGATGATGGCGGTGATGACTCCATCATACTGAGGTTGATTCTCATCATCGTCTTCGTCATCATGTCTTGACTTTTTATCTTGGGGTTTGCAATTTTCTCCCCTATTTCTTCTTCGTTCGACACTCCTCGGTGTCATGGCCGTGGCCGCCATGGAACTCACAGTATTTATCTCGTGATCGTCTGCTTGATCCAGTTCGGGATAGCGGTGGAGGTCTCTGAAACAAGCTTGCGTGAAGCTCATAAATTTCTGCCCGAGATCGGTTCAGAGGAGCGAACCGATCTTGCTCCGGATTAAGCCGAGGTCCGAGGCGAGATGCTAATGGACCTCGTTGGATTCTTTCAAGAGCGCCTCGTCGATGCTGTCCTTGATCAGTTCGTTCTTCCCTTCTCTTTTTATCCTGACCTTCAGGTCGGTCAGTGGCTCGTTTCTTCCTGTCCGCCTCATCCGCTTCGGCAAACGCATCAACAATCCTCCATAGCTGTTTGGAGGTTTGGGGGCGCTCTTTCACGAGCTCCCTGAAGAGTGTGCCGGAGTGAATGGCGTTTTGAAACGCCGAAATGAGGACATCGTCTGAAAGACGATCTACCTTGAGGCTCTCATTGTAGAATCGAGCTAGAAAATCGCTAATAGATTCTCCTTGTCCTTGTTTTAGGGTAAGGAGTTGGGCCGGACTCATTTTTGCTTCGGCTTTTTGGAAGAAACGCCTCTCAAAGGCATCTAGCAGGTCGGCGTACGACCCTATGCTGCTGCGAGGGAGGTTGTCAAACCACTTCCGTGCATTGTCGACCAACAATTCGGGGAAGACTTTGCACATATAAACATCCTCGGCCAGTCCCTGATTTAGCATATTATATTGATATTGCGACAAAAAGTTGCTCGGGTCGCAAGAACCGTTATAGGGCTTGATTGGTGGGACCCTGTATGCTGAAGGGAGTGGTGTGTAGAGAATTTTGCTGGTGAAGGGGGTTATGATTCTGCTGTAAACAGTGAATCTTCCCTCTCGGTGTTCGTCCTCGTCACGTCGAGAATAGTCGACGTTTCGACGAGGTGGTGTCTTCTCTCTTCGGTATTCCTCGTCGCGTTGGTAATGGTCGACGTTTTGACGAGGTGGAGTCCTTCTTCGGTGTTCCTCGTCACGTCGGTAAAGGTCGACGTTTTGACGAGGTGATGTTGAGCCTCGCCGAGGTGAAGTAATGTTGCCTCGGCGGTTATGAGGTCTTCGGAAGACCTCATCATCTCTTTCCTTGGCAATTTGCTCCGAAGCTTGGGGTCGTTGTGATGGACCCGCTTTATCCTTTTTGTACTGACCTCGTTGTTGATGTTGTTCGGCAAATTTGAGGAAATCTTGCTCGTGAAGACCTAGATATGCTTTGAGCGCATGGCCGAGCAGAGGTTGAAGTGTGGTATTCCCTTGATTTTGATTCAATCTTTCATTGCTAATAGAGTCATCAGCTCGGTGGGAAAGGACATCTTCTACATGGCCTTCGGGAGTTCGGCGGTTCGTGGCCTGCCTACCAGACCGAGCATAGTGTTCATCCCCTTCGTTGGTGGATAGACGAGGTGGATTACGAGGTATTTCAGCCTCGTTTTGTTTTCCTTTAGCAGCAGCAGCTATAGCATTAGATCGAGTGGATCTAACCATTGTGTTTTCACTTCGGAAATAGTGATCGGACACAAAATTTACTTCGTTTCCCACAGACGGCGCCAGTGATCGATCGCCGATTTTCGAGGTGAGATTTGTACGATGGTTAGGGAATAAATGACAAGGGATTTACGTGGTTCGACTTTTAATGAAGTCTACGTCCACGGAGAGGAGAGCTCTTTTTATTATGAATTTGTTGAGAGTTGAAATATAGATTACAGAGTGAAAAATTGACCCCCTGAATCTAGCTTTAACCTGACTATTTATAGATAATAGAGGCGGTTTATAGCTATTTATAGTAAGTGGGTCGCGGTAAATGGGCTGCCGAGCTGCTCTTGGGCCGAGGTGCTACTGGGCCGAACTGCTCTTGGGCTGGTCCGCCGCTAAAGTTGGGCCTCTGTTGGGCCTTATCAGTAGGCCACATCCTATCACTTTACTTACTACTCAACACATCATCAATAATGTGGATCCCATGGATCCCATTTTCCACTAACTATACACACTCAATATATATCATCATTAATGTGGGTTCCTTACTTCACTCACTACTCAATACACTTTACACATCATTAATAAAGTGAACCTCATTATCCAATAACTAAGCAACACTCAATACACTTTACACACTATTTATTAAAGTCAAAAAATTTATTAAAACTCGTGTCCGATCAAATTTAAAAGATACTTCGTGAACGGAGGAAGTAAGATTAGCTTGATCATAAATTTGCAATTATGCAGATTTCATTCTCTTAATTAGAATAGGGTAATTTTAAACATAGCCACATTTCTCTCTTTATAACTCCTTTTCTCTATTAAGTATAATAATAATAGAAAATGTACTATAATGTCCTTGTAACATTAAATTAAAATAATAAAAGAAAGAAAGAAAAATTATTAGTAGCACTTCACGACCCTGATCAGTTATTTGCAATCAATATATAAGTGGATAAAATTGTTCAGCATTTAATTATAAAAATTTATATATAAATTGATTTCTTTTAATTTTATATCTCAAGATTCTCTCTACCTCGTTTATCCCTTCCCACCCCTTCTGAGTGGCTTTTGGGATGATATAAATTAAAAGGCAAAATAAGAATATAAATAAAATGTGTTTTTGGTTTATAATTGAAATTTAATTAGAGAGTTTTGGATATCCAAGGATTATTTTAGGTAATCAGCGATAAAAAGATTAAGGTAGTGATAAATGAACGATCATAGACGTAAATGAATTGAAAATTTTAGATAAGAGATTTCAAAATTTTAATTTTAATGGTGTTCTGATTTAGTACAATGAATTGGGGAATAATTGGCCAAAATTTTAAGAAGATAGAATCCACTTAAAATTACATTCCCAAATTAATTTCTCTATGGCTACGAGTTTCTGTAAAAAAAATTGACATTGGTGGCTATGCAGTATCGATTTTATCTTTTTTGTAATTTTAAGTTAGAACCTATAAGGATATAATAGTACATTTATTATTATAATTCAAAAGAAGATGCTATAAAGAGAAATTTCGGGCTATATTTAAAATTATTCATTAAAATATCAACAAACCTCTTATTATTTTATGGGCCTTTCATCAATCCATTGGGTTTTCTCCTAAATTTGGACTCATATATAATTTATTATTTGGGCTTACAAAATCCATACTTTAGATTCCTAGTTAACAACTTGAAGTACATAATCTTATTATTCTTGTGTAAAAATCTATATTCATAATACAAATCTAATTATAGTTAATTCACGATTGTGATAAACCGTATCATTTTACCATCACGGAGAAGCTCTTTGAATCTATAAATAAAATCTAACGTTGAAATTATATGAGCCTAAATAGATAAATGATTTCAAATTTTATTTCAATCTCATCATTGTCTGCATTTAAAAGTTCGGGTTATTACAATTAGAGTGTTTAGAATTTTATATGTTTACTGTGAACAATATAGATTAAACCATGTTTGAGCTTCCTTGAGAATACGACTTTGATTAGCTTATCAATTTAGATAACCCCGTTCTATTGCGAACAACTTAGGTAAAATAAGTTGGAACACCCTGCTTAAGCTACCTCCTGCTCCAACACTCGGGCGATTTCTAGTTGTTCTACTTCTGGATTTTAGGCCTCACGTGTTTGGGCCTAAGTCTAGTGGGCTTTGTACTAGCATTATCATATATGTCTATAAATATTATAACCGTATGCAGTAGTCACACACAACACAACATTATGTAAATCATCAACGTGAGACATAATGTGAGCAAACCCTAATCGTTTTCTCTGTAATTTCTATTGTTGTCACTGAATAAGATTTCTTCTCTGATAGTGGACGTAGTCTACACACTGTCGACAAACCACTATAAATCTCGTGTGCATTTGCATGATTTTTATCTCTTTTTTTATGCGTTTGTTCTTCACATCTTGACACCCAATTATAACAATTAGTGTTGTGAAATTGTTATAAAATTTAGGATATCATTCCCATTAGGATATGAACAAATAACAAATCTTATGCTCAAAACTTTTCGATTTGCTATTAGGTTAGTTTACTTTGTTGTGTATTCAGGATTTGAAATAATAATTATAAGTATCAAATCCTACTATTTCAATAATACATAACTTAATTTAGCCCAAATTAAATTCAAAATAAGAAATTAAATTAAGAAGTAGAAATAAGATGATCCGGTGATTGATAAACCTCTTATTGCGACACTTGATACAGGAGGTACTGTGGACAAACCGTGGAGAAACCATCACTAGTGGCAGTGCGATTTCGACTATTGCTCTTTCGACTGTTGCTCTTTCGACGGGAAATGAGGAGCTGAGGGAAATGAGGCTTGAGACAATGACATTGATTTGTAGATAGTTTGATTTGCATATAGAAAAGTAGCAACAACAACGGTCTTCAAGTGACGGGCCGAAAGGGAGAAACGAGGACCAATATATATAGAGTGAACGGTGTGGTGACGCTGCAACGTCAACAATTGATGTCGGAAGTCGGAAAAATCAAAAGTATAAGAAAAAAATGAATTTAGAAATTTGAATTGGAAAAAAAATAGAGAAATAAAATAAGATAAGTATTGAAATATATAATTATATATTTTAGGTAATGTGAATCATATCGAAACAATAATTAAGGATCTGAATCTAATAAGGACAAATCCAAATTGATTAATTTTGTATCTGTTCGTGTGGAGTTATTTTACCTTATTAAAATTTGTTTACCCTAATTAAAATTAGTTTTACATTAAGTTGATTTTAATATTAACTTTCAACCGTTAAATTAGCACATATATCCATATCATTATTTCTTTAGACACTAGTCTTATGTCCCTGTCATTATTCGTGAATCGTAAGCATTTGATATTTTATATATCTGAAAGTACATCTCCATCACTCTATGTCTCTATCTAACTTGTCAAGCATTTCAATTTTGAAAAATTTACTACTTCTCCATCACTATATGTTTCTATTTATCTATGAATACGAAGGGGAAGAGAAGGATATTGTATATTCACGTGAAATATATGTTATCATTCACGTTGCATTTCCTATATTCTATGATCTCTACACTTGTCGCTTTGTAGTGAAAGTTAATAAGATTAAAGACGGTCCTAAAAATACATATGTAATCATAAACACTTGATTAGTTGGATAGAATGAAATAAGGTAATAATAGAATTAGACTTGTTAATGGGTGAGTTTTACTCGGATCGGATCCGAAATCGGTCAAAATTCGCTTTTAAAGTTATGGTTCCAGTTCCGGTTCTTGACCCGTACAAATTCACTCATGGTCGGTCCAGACCCGACCCGACCCGTAAGATACAGTTTCGGTTCTAGCCCGACCCGGCCCGATCATTTTTTTTAATTTTTTTATCTTAAAAAATGATATTTTATAATATCTCGTGTTACATTCTTGATCGTAGACGAACAATCTATACGTCCTAATTCAATAATAAATGTACACAAACAATAAAACATATAAGTCGTAAAATAATTATGGTATTTAAGAGACTTTTTAATAATGGTTAAATAAAATAAGAGTGAAGTTTCATTATTAAATATTTTATATTTAATTAATTTATTTGAAATCCGAATTCGTTTTAACAAATTGATGACTATAATAACGATATAAATAAAACTTAGCAAGACCCATGGGTGACTCATACCCAATAATACCCATGGGTATTCTTCTGGACCGGAACCATTTATATTTTAATTAACGGTCCAGGTCCATGTCCAGATCCGATATTCAACGGTCTGGTTCCAATTATAGGACTGTAACTAATTTAACGGTTCCGGTTCGGGTTTTACCCACCCAATGACAAGCCTAAATAGAATTAAGAAATCATGATTCGTTCCTCTATTTGGTACACATAAGAAGAATACAAATGGAACGGAGTGTTCATTCTCGTGATTGATAGTTAGGAATGAAATGTATGAATGAATTATATTTATATTGTATTACAAAATTATATTTTATATTGCAAGTAGGGATAAAAGTTCAGTACGATTCGGATAACATAACAAATTTGTGGTTATCCGCATCCATTTTGACCGAAATATGCTATCCATAACCGATCTACTAAAGAAATTTCGGTTATTCGATATCCAATTGGTTAGTTAAATCAGTTATCCGAATAAAAAAAATAAGAAAAATTAAAATAAATAAATAAATAAATATCAACAATATTTTTATTATCAAATTTATATTAAATATGAAATAATTATTAAACATAAAAAATATACCTATATAAATAAAATATGAAATAATTATTCAAAATAAAATATATATATATATATAAATCAATAAAAGAAATTGTAAAACGGCCAACGGAATTCCCGAGGGAATTTGATCCCTCTATAATTACCGAAGGATTCTTAAAATAAATTTTTTTTATAAAGTAAGTATTTATTGCCGTCGGATTTAATTTTATTAAATATCTATTTTTAAATTTAAATATTGTTGAGGGAAAAATCCGTCGGTAATAAAAAATTAATTTATTTTAAAATAAAATAATTTATTATTTTATTATAATCAATATTACTGAGAGATATTTCCGTCGGCAAAAAATAATTAATTTAATCAATAATTAAATATGAAATTAAATAGTTTCTTTTTTAAAAAAATAATATATAATTTCATTAAATATTTATTTTTTTACTTTAAAAATTACTGAGTGAAAAATCCGTCGACAATAAAATATTAATTTATTTTAAAACTAAATAATAATTATTTTATTAAAATTAATATTATTGAGGGATTTTTCCGTCGGCAATTCACTCATATCCCACATTGAAAAAAAAAAGTGCTTTTAGTGGATGATGTTCTATAAAAATAATTATTATAAATTTATTATTTATTTTATTGAGAGATTCCCGAGGGAATATATTATTTATTAATATTTATATTTATTATTTTACCGATGGATTGATGATGGAATAAATGAGTCATTAATAATTATATTTATTATTTTACCTAGAAATTCTCAAGGGAATAAATTATTCAATAATATTTTTTTTTTAAAATTACCGAGGGAAAAAACTTATTAATTAATATGTAATTTAATATTTTACCGAGGAAATACCGAGAGATATTTTCATCGACAATTCACTCATATCCCACATTGAAAAAGAAATACTACTTTTAACGAATGATGTTCTATAAATAAGAAGGCATAATTATTACTCCCTCCGTCCACGAAGTAGCTTCCCGCTTTGACCGGACACAGTTTAATAAATGGTTAACTTTAGTAGATAATGTGTAAAGTGTAGTGAGTAGTGTATAGTTAGTGGAGAATGTAGCCCACATTATCGATGATGTGTACACTACAAAAAATACTTTATATTGAAACGGAATAGTAACGGAATGTTATTCCGTTACTAAATATTAACGGATTATTAACGCAATGGTAACAAATTTTTTTTATATGTTGAACAACGGAATTGGTAACGGAATTTTCCGTTACTAAATTTAGGGACACCATTAGTAACGGAATTTTCCGTTACTAACTTTAGGGATACCATTAGTAACAGAATTTCCGTTACTAAATATTTTGGAAATATTTTAAATATTTGTTATATTAAAAAATATATATATTACAATTTTTTCCGTTAGAATTCCGTTACTATACTTCTAAATCAATTTAAAATTTAATTTATAGTATCTATTATTTTTTATCTATTATTGTTTGCCCTAATTTTAAATTTCTAAATTGATTGAGACACTACTTTTCTTTCTTCTCCCTCCCTCGTTGCTTCTCTTTCTTCTCCCTCTCTCACTACTTTTCTTTTTTCTCTCAGCCGCTGCTTCTCGGAGTACATCTCGCCGGCGTTGTCTTCTCCGTTCAGGTGGCTTCGAACATTTTCCCCCAGCAATCTCAAGTATTTCTATCCCCAATTAGTCGGTTTCTCACTTTCTATTTCCATGTCTCAGCTTTTCCACTACACGACTGCTCGTGGATTGCCGTCTTCGCCGTCGCCGGTGGATATGTGTCCTTGCTATCGTCGAAGGTATTGTGATAATTTGTCATCTCTTCTCTCCAAGCAACAATTTTTTTATTGTGTTACTTGCATTATTTGTGTTTCCTCTGATGAGTCTATTTCGATATAGTAAGAGCTATAGGTACATGCAGAGGAGATTCATCTTCTTCTTCATTTTCTGATTTGATCAACGAGTCTCCTTCAGCTGAAACAGTTGTTGACATATTTTGCAGAAATAGGAAGAAATTACTATCCCATGAGTCCATTTGTGTGTTAATTATATTTTTTCCTTTTCACATTTTGCTCGATTTAACGATCTTCATGACGATTGACTATTCAAATTAATTGGAGCATCGCAAGTTCGCAATAATTCTTTGGTTTCATATTTCAATCCTAAATTTAGATTTATGGTCATTTTTCTTTATTAATGGTTATCATGAATTCGCATTACTGCTGCAGTAGTTGACTTGAATAGAAACTTTGCTTTCTTATTCTCAAAGATAGAAAAAAGGAAAAAATTAATGGAACATAATATCATAATCATTAGTTCCGTATTCATCTGTGTATTAATGGAACATGATATCATAATAATAAGCTGTTTATTTTGGAGAGGCTTTCACTCTTCATCTATGTATTAATAGATAACAAATTTGGAGACTAAGTGGAAAGTATAAGCATGTTGTTCTACTTAAAAGTGTTGAGTGTTGAAGATAGGAAATTAAAATCAATTCACAATAAGATTTCACCTCTAGTTCCTGAGTTTCCTTGATGGTATTAACTGCATTAGTTTCTGTTTTGGATTCATCTTCCTTCGCTTCCCCAACCTCAGATTGTGCCTCGTGTAGAGACGATGACACATGACTGTTGATTTCCCTTGCCAAGGGTATAGGCAGAGGCAATTCATTTTCTTTTTCATTTTCTGATTTGATCAACGAGTCTCCTTCGGCTGAAACAGTTGTTGACATATTCTGTAGAAATAGGAAGAAATTACTACCTCATGAGTCCATGACTTTAATGATAAAAAAATAAAACAAAAAATGTAACTTCTTCTTCAAGTGTGTGAGTAGGAGTGTTTACAGAAGAGGAAAACAATATCAGTTATGTTCATATTCATGGCTGTGAATGAATCCAAAGGATTGTAGAATTAGGAAGAGAAAAGGAGAGATGAAAACACGTGTAGTGCTTCTTTCTTTTTTCTTTAAATCATATAACATTAATTCATCATTTTAAATTGTGTATACTAAATTATTAATTTAACTTATTTTGTAGGTTGTTCTTGCCCACTACTTCTAAGGTCTCTAGTTCTTTCTATGGCATTTTCAAGAAGATCAAGAATCCCGACGGATACACTTGGAAAACAATGGATGAAGATGTGAAGAAAAAATATTTTCAAGAATTTAAGGTCACGATCATGTTTCAATATAAACTCCTAAATGGTAATCATATATTTCCTGAAAAAATGTGAAAAGTTACATGTGAGTTTCATTATATTTTTGCAGAAATTTTATACATGGGATCCGACTAGCGACGCTATCATATACAAATCATGGGAGAAAAAGGCAAGACGTCGCTATAGTGATTTCACACATGCAATGAAGGAGAAAAAAGATGATCCTAATGGGAAGCCGCCTTATATGTCCGATGAAGAGTGGCAAGGTTGACACATGTATTGGAATTCTGAAGATGTAATTGAGAAGTCTCGAATTGCAAAGGAGTGTAGGCTATCTGAGCCTGATGGCCCAGGAACCGGGATAGTGAAGCATAAAGGAGGATCGAAGTCCCAACTTCAACGTGCTGAGGAGATGGTTGGTTTCTACAAACTCATTTTTTTAAATACATTTTTTGTTTCATTAATTCATAATAATTTTGATGTGTTTATGTTTATACATAGAGTGCAGAGACAGGACGTCCCCCGAAATGTTTTCTTTGACATTCTTATGCTACAGGTCGTATCAGAGCTGATGGTACGTACACGGATAGAAAGTCCGAGAGAATTGGGGTAAGTGTTATATACGCATATATGTAGTGACTTAAATATATATCTACACTATCAAAGTTTCTATTATATTATGTAATTGAACTGACATGCTTCATGCATCTGAGTTAGCTATGGTTATTTATTAACGGCTATTTATAGGGATTTGATGAAATACATTTGTATATATTATATTTTTGTTGAATATAACCATTATGCTAGAAAGAAGAAAGACGTGCTAAAATACGTTGTGCATGCCGATTATTACATCTTGCTTTGTTGGTGTGCCAAGGCTGCTCTAGTCGAAACTAGGGTCATACATATTGCAGTTTGATTTTAGAAAGGAGATTGCAATGGTTGGAGAAAAGAGTTGACCACTCATTGCTTCTACATCCTAATGTAGATAACGGTGTTGAATTCTGTGAGAATGATGTGCAAATTATTGGGATTGATTCTATTGCTTAGACATTTAATAATTTATTATTTCACATTGTATCTACAGACTGAGGTATTTTCACGTGCTGCTCGATTAAGTGAGGAGACCGGAGTTGAGGTTGATGATGATGTGATGAATGATATTTTTATAGATGTCATTGGAGTCGGTCCAGACGGTAAGAGCAGGGTCTTTGGTGTTGGTGAAGACCTTGCTCGTGTGGCTTTCTGTCTAGTTGGCACGTCCTCTACATCAATTCGCCGTGATCCTGCCTACTTGGAGTTGGAGGAGCGATTAGACCAAGAGCATACAGAGCACATGTTACTGACCAAAATAGTGGAGGCCCAACAAGTTCTCATACAAAAGATTCTCGATCAGCACACCTCACCACATCCTTGATCTTTCATGATACACTATAACTTATTTTTTGAACATTATGGTGATCTTTCATGATACAATATAACTTACCTTTTGACCATTATGGTGATCTTTCATGATACAATATAACTTGTTTTTTGACCATTATGGTTCATATTATAAATACATGTTATCTTGGAACAACTATTATACATATTATTATTGAATTTTGTTATTGAAAATAATGTTTTTGTTGATTTTATGTAATTATTATATTTTTATAACAATTAAAATTGTCGTAACTAGGTATTAATGAAAAAAAATAAAAAATATAACAATTACATCAAAGTTAGTAATGGAATAGTCACGGAACTATTCCGTCATTAAAAATATTCGCAACCATCAAAGTCATTAACGGAATAGTAACGAAATTAATCATATTTGAATAGAGACGGAAAATCCGTGACTATTCCGTCACTAAAATTATAAGCAACCATTAAAGTTTAGTAATGGAATAGTAACGGAATTTTCCGTTACTATTCAATTACGGAAAATTCCGTTACTATTCCGTTACTAAAATGGTCGCCCTTTAGTTCGGTCAACACATTTTAGTAACTGAATTTCCGTGAGAAATCCGTTTCTATTTAGTAACGCAATAATTTCAGTAACTAACCGTGTTAGCAACCATCAAAATACTTACGATACAAATCCGTTACTATTCCGTTAATATTTGGTTTTAGTAACGGAATTTTTGGTCATAGTAACGAAATATTTCGTTACTAAATTCCTAATTTTTTGTAGTGGTAGTGTGTAGTGAGTAATGAGTGGAGTAAGAGGCTCACAGTAATGATGATATATATTGAGTGGAGAATAAATATTTATAATGTGAAGGTATTGAGTAGTTAGTGGAGTAAAAGGACCACATTAGGAGTTGCCAAAAATA
The DNA here is from genome assembly GCA_026898415.1 of Leonotis leonurus. Lineage (NCBI taxonomy): Eukaryota > Viridiplantae > Streptophyta > Magnoliopsida > Lamiales > Lamiaceae > Leonotis > Leonotis leonurus. Next base: position 419,433 of record JAPKLX010000099.1, read on the forward strand.
GAAAGTTAAAGTGGGAAGGTAGTTTGTGGACGAATCGATAAGTAAATATGTGAAGATACTTTGCGGATGGAGGGAGTAGTATTCTTATACATTTTGGGGTCTTTTGGCTAAGATCAAATGTAGTATTTCAGTTTGTAAATGTATTTTATGAATATTCAATGTTCAACTTATTTTTCTGCTCTATTGGCTCATAGGTTAGTGTTTGTAATGAAAGGTATTAAGTTCAAATCCTAATAATGTTAAATTTTTAATTTAATAGTTATAGTATTATCTTTGTTATAGAAATTGAAATTATTTACAAAATTGTCATTGAAATTGAAATCAAATTAATTTTCAATTGATGTTAGTTGTTTTATATATATATAGATATGGATAGTGATTTTAAATGTAATGTCGATTTCAAATCACAAAACGAGAGGATGATCATTTCAGCAATGGTGCTAGAGCCTACAATTTCATTCAACCAATCATCTTGTAAGATAGTCAAATAAAATATTTTTCTTCCATTTCAATCAATCAGCTCTTGACGTACACTAACAAAATATTTTCAACTATAAAAGGTGCTAGAGTCACAATTTTAATTAAATAAATGAGTAATTTTCCCTTAACCTCAAGGCATATACACATTATATTCTTCGTGCTCCCTACCAAAGGAGAATATTGAGACAAATATTAAGGATTTGCAAGGAAACATTAATATTGTAAAAGCAAGCAAGTGTATAACATGAATTTTGACATTACTTTTCTCCATTCTAAATCGGGACGCTTATATTTAATGAAAAGGTACTCCACTTAGAAACATAATTATTAATACTAGTATTTATTTTGGTGGAAGAGTATATTCTACGACCAAAATGTATGAATTGATTTATGGGTGTTTGGCTAAACTTATAAGCTTCTTGAAAGAGTTTATAAGTTGTTTAAAAGCTTATAAGTTCCTTAAGAGTGTTTGACAAATTAAGCTCTTTGAAAGTTTATAAGTTGTAAAAATAAGCTCTCGGAGCTTATAAGTTCTTCAAAAAATAAGTAGCTCCACCCCAACTTATTTTCCCAACTTATAAAAGCTCTTGAAATAGCTTATAATCTCCAAGAGCTTATAAGCTCTTTAAAATAAGTTTAGTCAAACACCTTCTAAATCGAAAAATGTAGTGTGAGGAATAATTTTGAGGTGTACTTTTTCGAGTGACGGAGTCACCCTTTGATATGGTGGGTCTATTATCCGACCTAAAATTCTTTTAAGTATTTGCTATCAAGTAATGCTAAAATTTATAAATTTTTGTATAAATTTATAAAACTATCAAAAAAGTTTACTCGTTAAAAAAATTAAAAAAATTAAGAGGAATCAAAATCTTAGATAAAAACATTATGTATGGATGATATGAACTGCCCAAACAAAAATTATTGAACATCGAACATGTTGATCCGCGATTATTAGCGATTCTAACTCCATGTTCCCCAATTGCAAATTTTTTTTTTATTAGATACCTTTAATCCTGAGATCTAATAAGTTCTATATATCTACTATTGAAAATGTGCCCCTCTTGTATTCTTTCGATATATTAAAATCCAAAAAGGTTACATTTGGTAGATCTAAATAAACAATCAACCAATTTGAACGAGAGGTTATAATCTGAAAACTAACTCGCCGATAATTGAACAAAGAAATAAACACCTTCAATTCCTCTCTTTTTTTTCTTGGTTTTTGAAAATCAATAGAACAAATTTTTAATGTACTCATTACGTGTATAAGAAGAAAAAAAGTGAATCCCAAGTTATTGGGTATATGGAGGGTGTGCCTATATGAATAAATTATGATTCTAAAGAGTTAATAATATGTACAATTATGCAATCAATTAGACAGCTCAGTGCAAAAAGGAACTTGGATATATAATAGTACTAATTTCATGAGCTAATTTGGCAGCTAATCTATCTCTTGAAGGGAAAAGAATAAATTAATAATTTCCAGGCTGGAAAAACTTTAAAGAAATTAATCCTTTATTTTGTCAAAGTTTGGTAATGATCTGTTATTTATTTTGTCCCAATTGGAATATAGGGTAAGCAGAGGACCCCATTTATCCTAAACAAACATTATCAAAATTTGTCCACTGCTTCAATCTTGGTTCGATTCCGCTTCGATTACTACGATAGTTTTCAATCTCGAACCAGATTTATACATTTTCTTAAATATATATGATAATTTATAATCATAAGGTGTTTGTAATAAAATTGCATAAGATGTTGTAATTAAATAATATAAGTTTTACATCAAAAATTATTAATGTATTGTGAAAATATAGTTTCAAGACTTTATAATGTTAGTAATATTCACATAATTATAATATATTTCAAAAGCATGAGGTTTGGATTATGGAATGAGAAATGTTGTTGTTTGGTAGTTTCAATATTAGAAATGGATATTGCGTCCATTTCTCGAAAAAAAAAATGACTTTTTAAAGGGAGGAGATACTTTATCTTATATATTGGTTTAAAAAACCATCTCTCGCCAATGTGTGACAAATTTTTGAAGCGTCTCCCATCTTGATTTCAATTTCGATTTGCCTCTGACAGTTTCGGTATTTTGGCTACCTCTACTTATGAAACAACATTTCCTTACAAAATTAATTTTGCCTCAAATTATTTTATTATAGGATTAATTCTCTTTAAAATCTCATATTTTCAACAAATTTTAGTTTTAACCACCAAAAGATTAATTATTTCCATAAAATTCAAAGATTTTAATTGATTCTACTTGTATCCACAAAATCAATTTTTGTAGAAAACTAAATTAATTTGACATTTTGAAAATTCAGTGTTTCAACATGGATGGTGAAATTTTAATTGCTCTTTATACATGCTAATGCACGTATATTACAATAAAAAATGGTAAATCTATTACTTTTACATTTAATTATTGTATGCAAAATAACATAAAAAGAATCTGTATTGGACAACAATACAAAATGAGAAGTTTAGAACCATTTTTCTCTATATTTATTATAAAGTAACATTATTTTTTATATGACGGGTGGAGTCATAATCGAGTGATTTCATTAGGGGTCGAAACCGATTTGTTTTACTCGAATTCATATCAAAATCAGTCAAAATCATTCCAGACATTGCGTTTTTGTTTAGATTTGGTTCATGATCTATTCGGACCTTATCATAATCAGTTCTTACCTAACTCGTTTGATAAAGTTTCAATTTCAGACTCACCGAGCCAATTTTTTTAATATATTTTTGCAATTTTCTTATTTGTATAATTGTATTTTAGACACATATTTATGTGATAATTATAAATATGAAAAATTCATATTTAAAGTGTTTTTTTTTTTCTCGATTTAATGTGAAAATCCTGTAACGAATCAATTTCACCTATTTCTGGGAATGGGTACTATTTTAGTGGGTTGAGCTGCAGCTGTACAAATCAATTCCAACTATGGTTCCAAGCCCATAACCAAAACTATTGAAACCCAACTATTTAAACCGGTACACTTGTTGAGGGAGGGATGTATATTGAATATCTGTCTTAGGTGGAAATAAGAGACGCATCATTACAATGAATCATCATATAACAATTTAAATTAAAAAGAAAGAAAAGTGAGTGAGTGAAAGCAAAAGGAAGTTGTTCAAGCAATGATTATTACAATAATGAGTTCAAGTCAAATTCATATATAAGGGTGCATGGTCCATCCCTACTCATCAATAACCTCTCCAATCTACACATCATATATATGCAAATCTTGAAAAGCTCTCCATTTCATTGCTACATGACAACAACCTCCCTAAAAAAATATATTAACACCTATACTTTTATACCTAAAATAACAACACCATTACCACCCAAAAAGCATACAATAAAAATAAATTAAAATTTCAATAAAAAAGACAAAAAGAAAAGAAAAAAAAGAATCCTAGCCTCTTGGCACTATTGTAACTGGCTGAACTGCATTTCTTGAAGCCCTTATAGAAAAAAATGATCTCTTATTAACTCTGCTGCTGCTGCTGCTGCTGCAACCTTCACTTTGATTGGTTTCGTTATTTCCACGTTGAATTATTTCTTCAACTGCTAAATAAAGCTGGCTATCAGCAGCAGAATCCATCGAAAATGAACGACGAATCGACTCTACTACGAACTCTTCTTCCTTCTCCCTCTTTATGTTAATGCACTCATCTCCCATACTCGAAGCATGCCACAGTTTCTTCGCCTTCTTCCACGACGAAGAAACCTTCCTCGGCGAAGGGCTCATCGGTAAAAGTTCGTTCGACCTGTTCATTTGCTCGTCTGTTCTCAGACCGCTCTCCGATCCTATCTCGATCACTACGTAGTTCTCGTCTCCGCCAGCGTTGATATCCGGATTCTGAGGGTCGGGTCCGGGCCGGATGACCGGGATGATTGAATCGGGTCGGGCCGAGATGCTGGCCCGGCAAAGGGGGCAGTTGGCGTTGTTCTGAAGCCAGATGTCAATGCAGTCTATATGGAAGGCATGAGCGCAGTTAGGGATTGCTCGGAGCTTTTCCCCATGGTGAAATTCGTTCAAACAAACCGAGCACTCGATGGGATTCGAATCCGATTTGGCGTACTTGAAGATCGGAATCGATCTGATAGCGGCGGCGTCGAGACCGCGGGTGGCGAACGCCGCCGGGGAGTAGGCAGCGACGAGGGTATCCTCAGCCGCGGTGCGGCGGCGACGGGAGAAGGAGAAGCGGCGGAGGAGGTCGATCCGGTGCCAGCTGAGGCAGCATTTGATGACGAATACGTAGTAGCCGACGAGGAGGAAGGCGGTGGCGAGGATGCCGATGACGGCGACGACGATGATGGGGAAGGTGGCGTGGGGGGCGGCGGCGGAGGAGGGGGAGGGGGAGGGGGACATTGAGGGAGTGGTTAATTACATAAGTGGGAAGGATTGCATGAGTAGTGAAGTGAGAAGAGGATGTTGGTTGCTGGAAATGGGCATGTTAATTTGTGAGTTGTTGTGCAGAAGTTGATTCAATAATTGCAAAATTCAAAGATTGGGAGAGATGGAAGGGAGGGGCCGCTTTAATTTATCAAGATTTGGGGTAGAAAAGGATTGGAGAAAGGGACACACAGAAAATGGAAAAGTAGGGCCAAGACTCAGAGTCAGAAATTTTAGGTTGGAATAAATGCTTGTATTATTGGAGAAGAAAGGAGATAAATTTGGATTTAAATGCAATACTTGTATTTATTACACTTGGAGTGGGCCCGATCTTAAGATCACAAAACAATTACTCTAATTTATTGAAATTAATGAGCAACTTGGACAATCAATATGTGGTTTAATGGGTAAATGTAGCCTTCATATATAGTCGCTAGATATGATATTCTTACCAAAGGAAGTATTTATAGCAGCTACCTTCTTGTATCTTCCTTTTGCGATTTGTATCTATAAATATCTTCCTTTACCAATTGTTCATCCAATATAGAATTTGGTGTAATTGTGCAGTAAGCTTTAATAGAATATAATCAGTCATACATAGAAAGAACTTAATAATACTATAACTAATGCAGTTGAATATGACTGCCTACCGTTCGCATTGGACACAACTTATTGTGTTCACGACTGATGTGATAATGTCATATAAACATACGAATTACTAATTTTTTTTTTTATATTTTGTAATGAATAATATTAAATTATACCATAATCAATAATCCTAATAAAAAAGTAAGAATTAATAAGAAAATTATTTAAAATTTAATATTTATCTATGAAATATGCTACATCATTCGTGGGCTCATTAACCCGGCCTGCCACGTGCCGGTTAACATTTTCGTGCACTATAAATTGACATTTGATAGGGAAACAAATTAACGGAAAAGCTATGACAATGTAGTATTCATTTTTATTGTCAACGGAAATATCTTTATTTATTTAAAAAGCTAATATATACGTTATTTTAACTGTTGATAAATTAATATTTTTTAATGAAATGATTTAGTGTAGAATATAGAGGGGGCAATAAGTCCACCGTCCACTATATGTATAGTTTGATGTCAATTGTCAATAAAATAATGTGGACACAACACTTTTACTATTTTTAGAATGAAACATCTCAATAAAAAAATTGTGTCAAGTTTAATGGTACATAGAGTTTATATCGTACAAACATACATGATTATTATAAGGCCATTGGTATGGGCAAAACAAAATTAGGTAGGAATATTACAACGAGGTTGCCAAAGATTATAATGAAATTAAACATTCATTCTTTTGTCATTTACATGTGCATTACATATGATGATAATAAATGGAATAACAATCTTTATAATGTTATGTAATAATTTAAACAAATAATGGTACATATGCTTCAGCTTAGTTTTAATATAAGTAGGACATATATACAAACTTGTACCCGTATTTATGCATCGTTTCGACCTGATTCGGCTTGATCACCTACGCAATTAATTGGATTGGAGTTCAAAATACATGTAGGGGTGTCTATTCGGGAATCGGGTATCGGGTATTTCGGGTAATACCCGATACCCGATCGGGTTCGGGTACCCGAATACCCGATTTTTGGGTTTTCGGGTCGGAGTCGGGTATTGATATTCTAGGATTTTCGGGTTCGGGTAATACCCGATACCCGATCGGGTATTACCTGAAACCCGAATTTATTTATTTATTATTATTATTTATATAATATTATATTTTTAATTTATAATTTAAAATATTTTAATACTCTAAATATTTGAATTTTTTAAAATTACTCGATAATATTCGATAAATATCCGAAAATAAGAATTTTTTTAATTAAATCGGGTAATTTCAGGTACCCGAATACCCTACCCGAAAAGAAATATTTTTCGGGTTCGGGTATGAAAAAATTGGGGTTTTCGGGTTCGGGTACCCAAAAATTTCGGGTAGGGTACCCGACCCGACCCGAATAGACACCCCTAAATACATCTATCAAATCAAATCATCTTACATCCCAATTTATAATTGCTACTCTTTTCATCCCACTAAAATTAATTTATATTTAATTTTAAGTATCCACTGGAAACTTTTTATTTTTGAAATAACAAGAGATGAATTATTTAGCTAATTATTGATATCAAATTTATTTTTTGGATAACATAATTTAATTATTCATGAAATTAACATTAAATTAAATAATTTGAATTTTTTCAAAAAAAGTTCATTTTTTTATTAATATCAAATTTTTAATTACATTATTTAAAATTTTGTATTTACTGATAATTAAATAATATTATAGTATTATGGTTTATTTTTATTAAATTCAAATTTAAGTAAAATGAAATCTAATTATATATAAATATAAAAAATGATTTATTGACTTTCTATAGTATAATAAATATGTATCACTTACTATAGATGCTACATATGTTTTGATATCGTGTGTTACTAATCATATTATATCTTGAATTGATGGTTTAAAGTGTTAAAGTGTGAGATGTATTCATCAGGAAAAATTGAAATAGATAATTATGAAAAGCTTAACATATATAATAGGACAGGAAAAATGGGATGCATATATATATATATATATTATATTATATCAAATTCAATCTTATTATAACAAATCTGAATTCGTTTCACGTGGATATGATGACGTGACAGCATGAATGAAACTAATCAAAGGTTAGAAAACCATCTAAAATAATTGAAAGTTGATTATTTGTAAATTGATCGTTTTGAGTAGGCTTTACTTTCACACTAAGTATCTATCTATATATATGTGTGTTGGAGTTGTAGTATGAAGCAGAGTAGATCGTTGCTTGTGCAATGATTAATTATTAACCTTTTAATGTGTTAATCCGTCCTTAATCATTGGATTATTTGGGTATGAACGCACATGCGACCCATTATTTAAAATATTCAAATAAAACAGATGGGGGTGCTACATTTTGACCCAAAAATTCAATCTCAATGATTTAATGAATTTCAAACGAGTGTCATGTTCATGTACATGCATGTGCTTCTTCAAAATTAAACTTCAATACTCTAAAATATTATATATAAAGGCAGGCAATGAATATAGAATTACCCATATTAATGTCTGTCGCATGTCAATGGAATTTCGCAAAAATGGTAATAATATATACATGCATAAATATATAAACAAAATTAATAATTAAATTTAAAATTTAATTCATGACGACATGACATGTATTGATCACCGGTATATATATGCACAATTATATACTATTCTATTTGTCTCATTATTTTTTGCCCCATTTTATCAAAATTGTGAGTGTTTTGTTGAATATTGAATATTGAATATCTTGTGGATGGGTGCGACAATTGAACACATGAGTTAGTTTTTTTTCAAGTATATATATAGGTAAGCCAATAGCTACATGGAAGAAGGGCCCTGCCCCGGCCAACAGTGGCGGACACAGAAAAAATTAGTTGTAAGAGCTAAATTTGATGTACAAATTAAAAAATAAAATTTACTACAACTCAAATTGACGATAGCAGACGATTTTGTAAATCATTTGTTAAAATACATATAATTTACAATTTTATAAACTTTTTATTTGTGAGGAGCTTAAACCCTCCCTTAACCCTTGCCAGATCCGCCAATGCCTGCCAATCATCTTTCTTTTTCATTAATCTTATAGGATCAACAAATTTCATTCTTTTTTTTCTTTGCAAATTATTGTACAAAAGTCATATTATTACCTAATCTCATACAACCTAATTAGCTTTAAATATCCCAAAACACACACACACACGCGCATATATAAAGCACATCTCCGGTAAGAAAATTTGGCAATGGCAAAAAGGGACACTATGAAGATTTAGGTAAAGAAAGTTTTGTGCGTATGGATTGGCAAATCTTTTGAGTGACTAAATTGTTAAAAGGAAAAAACAAAAAGGCAAAGAATAGTCAAATTTTGTGTAGAAAGAATCCTAGCTAAAAAGTTCAATAGTGAGGGATTACACGCATCCTTGTCTCTATACAATGTGCATGTATTTTTGTAATTTTTTTCTCACTTTTCTAAATCATTATTGCAGAGCTTCCTATAGGCTTTAGAGTTTAGATGCTCAATTAAGTTTCATGTTTCATGTTGGCTGGAGCAGCGGTTGTTCAAACAATTTTTTTATTTTTTTGTATAGATATATCTATATATGTTAGTAAGTTTTCATTTATTTTTGCATTATTTATCAAATATCTGATTGTTATCAGGTTTAATCATTGTCATTATCGTGTTGAATCAATCTTTAAAAAAACACGTAAGTTTGAATTTAGATGGATTCAAGTTTGACCTTGGGCTGATCTATAGTATGGTTGTACTGGTCTTTAGCCCAATGCAAACCCAAAATTTTTAGTTATAAATGTATACTTTTAATATTCAATAAAATATTAGTCCACCCAAAAGTTTTGTACATGAATAAAATACAGTGTTTTGAAATTTTTATTTTTTAGCCCACCCAAAATGCAAATTTTGAGTCACATTTGATTCACCCAAATAAAATATAGTGTTTCGAAATATTAGTCCACCCAAAAATTTTGTACATGAATAATATATCTTTAACAAGTAAGTTTGATTCAGATTTGATTTTAAAAAGTTGGGTGGTTATCATATTCAACCCATAACAACCCAATCCAACTCAACTCGACACCGCCCCGGCCTCTATATATGATAGCACATTTTATTTCTAAAAAGAATTGCATGCAATAGTGATATTGTGGAAAATATCTTGTTAATAACAAGTAGAACTCAGAGTATTAAAGGAGTTGCTATTCTCAAGACAAAATTTGACTAGCTTATATTTAATTGTTTCTTTCTGTGAAGACTTGTTTTTTCTTGTACTAGTACTATTATTTTTGAACAGTTTGACTAGTATACAATCCTCTGAGGATCATGTACTGGCCCATAAAATAATTTCAATTAATAATTAAGCTACATATCTTTGTCTACAAGTTGATGTGTCTCTCTCTGTATCTTCCATTGGTGCATCTGCTTTTTCTTTTATTTATGATTTTATTAAATACTATTTTATATTAAATAGATGGAAGGGATAGGAGAATTATTTAATTAATGATTTTATTTAGATATGTTTTATTTTAGATGAGAAAGGCACATGTGTGGTGTGGTGGGTTAGCTGCAATAGAGGGTGACTGCAACATTATATAAGCAGATGTGAACTATCCTTATTTTTTTCGCTAAAAGTCGTACTACTGCTCTTACTCTTACTCTTACTCTTGCTCTTGTCAGTTTTATAACATTACCTCTGCACATAACACCACTTGTACAAAACACAAATTCTGCATACCACTTTTTGCATTATTATTTCTAACAAATATGCACAATTTAATTTTTTATATATATCGAATAATGTGGCTAACATTTTGGGTTATTTGCATGGATGTAGCTTTTGCGCAATGAATCAAGATTCTCTGCTGATCAAGTCTGTGTTGTCAACTCTTATTTTATTTCTTATTATTATTAACTCTTATAGGGACTTGGGAGGGAGTAGTGGCAGGGGCGGAGCCAGGAATTGTCAATAGGGGGCCGAATTTTTTGGGCCCATGTTTTCTGGCCAATATTAATCCTAATAGGTTTAGGTTTTGCTATTGTATAAATAATATATTTTTCTTATATTTTTTATCTATAAAAAATATTAAAATCCTAAGCTTTTATAGTATTAAATAGCACTTTGACATTTGTGGGTGTGTGAGTCGAGACAATAGAAAATAAAATCTTAATTTCTAACTAAACATGGACAATAGATTCTAAGCTAATTCCTAACTAAACGTTGAGTTGAATATGACATAGAATAAAACTGTTTGAATACCATTACAAATGACCTAAGAATAGATACTTGGGGAGCTAGTTGTGTTTGTTTGATCGAGCAACGACAAATGATTTCGATGTTCACGCATCGACTGAAAATGTTGCAAGATTTTCTGTTTATCAATAGTTGAGAAGATATCCTTCTCAATGTACACAACCAAACTAGAATTCATCCACTCATCTTGCATACGATTCCTCAAATCACCCTTGACGATCTTCATTGTAGAAAATGCTCTCTCAACGGAAGCAGTGGCTACAGGTAAAACCAATGTCAACTCAATCATTTTATAAACTAATTGAAAAACTAAGTGATTACCACTCTTAACCATTTCCTGAACAAGAACTCCCAAATTGTTGATTGAAGAAAAACGAGAATCACGCCGCACAAATGCAATGAAATTCCGGAGTTGTTGTGGAAGAAATAGATGATCACCTGTAGAAAATTTCTCATTAGCAACGAAGTTATGGAGTTATTATGGAATATATAAATAATCACCTATCAAAAAGTCATTGGGATACAAAGTACTAAAATGCATGAGTTGGCTTATGTTGAATTGGGAGAAAGAATTTCTCGGATCAAGACACGCCATGCATTTGAGTAGATTAGTGCTCGCTTCCGAAAAACGATTGTTCAACTCTTGTATGGTTAAATCAACAACCTAACATTGCAATAATGATATAATTAATGAGAAATCAATAAAAATTAAGATTAGAAAAAGATTAACATAATATTAGAAATTAAAATAATACCTCATTAAAAATCTCAACACGGTAATAATGATCATTGGTGATGCTCTGCCTCTTATAACCAGGTCGTCCTATGGTGTCTTCCATATGAATTAGAGGAATAGAGTTCACCTCACAAAATCTATTTGTTTCATCAAAAATTGTTTCCCATCCAGCCATTCTCAAGTCATGTAATTGAAATTTCACAGTATCAATCAATGACATAGCTTGAACAATGTTTTGATCCTTTCTTTGTAAAGCAAAAGACAACTCATTTGTGATTCCTAATAGTACTTTCATCAAGTGCATCACAAACACAAATTCATAACTGTTCATCTTTCCAAGCAAACCTCTTGCAGTACTTCTAATATCAGAAGAAGTGGTATCATCACGCACATTTTCCAACACTTTCTCAACTGAAGACCACATAGCACATAAACGAAGCAACGTAAAGTAATGTGAGCCCCATCGAGTATCTCCTGGTCTTGCCAAACTAGTTTCTTGATTTAGGCCTCTTCCACTCACCTTTTCTCCTTCATTGAGTTCTTTAACTAATCTCTCATGTTCTAACTCTCTAAGTTGATCTTTTCTTTTGCAAGATGCACCAGTTGTATTAACTATCATAGAGACATAGCTAAAAAAGTCTTTCACGGCCATGACACTCTTAGCAACAACCACAATAATCAACTGAAGTTGATGAGAAAAACAATGAACATAAATGGCACAAGGGTTTTCTTCCAATATCAAGGCTTTTAACCCATTGAACTCACCTCGCATGTTTGAAGCTCCATCATATCCTTGGCCCCTCAATTTTGACAATGATAAACCAAGATTTACAAATAATTCATCAATTGCACTTTTCAAAGAATGTGAACAAGTATCCGCAACATGCACAACTCCAACAAATCTTTCAACTACACATCCTTCATCATTCACATATCTCAAAACTACTCCCATTTGCTCTTTCATTGAAACATCTCGAGCCTCATCAACCAAAATGGTAAACACTTTATCTCCAATATCATTAGTTATAGCAAGTAAGACCTCTGAAGCACAAACACGTGCTAAGTCTTTTTGAATTTGTGGAGCAGTCATTTTAGCATTAGCAGGTGCATTTGAGCCCAAAACTTTAGCAACAATATCATTATGATCACCATACCATTGAAGCAACTCAAGAAAATTACCTCGATTAGAGGAACTAGTTGACTCGTCGTGTCCACGAAAAGGCAATCCTTGCTTCAACAAAAAACGAGTCACATCCAACGAAGCTGTCAAGCGAGTGCGATAAGCAACATCTTCCTCCTTAGATTTTGATCTAAACATATATGCCACACTATGTCTTTGATCTTTGAAAGCTTCAAATTGTACTCTAGCACTATTGTGACAACTATTCATCTCCCCAATATGCTCTTTGAATTTTTCCATTACCTTTTTCCAATTAGTATAGCCCGTCTTTGTAAATGCGTCCGCTGCATATCGACCTCCTCTATCTTGATGTTTGAAAAGATAACACCAAAAACAAAAGACGACATCTTTTGATACACTATACTCTAGCCACACAAACTTTTCATACCAAACACTTTGGAAACTCCTTGATTGATTGCCATATTTTGTCTTTGGATATGTGTGCCCTACTAGTTGGCAAGGTCCCATAGTGAAGTATTCTCTCCGTACTTGATCCCGAATAGCAACATCAAACTCTTCAAATGGTTTTCGTAAACCCGGATCACGAACAATTTCATCTAAATTTAATTCAACTTCTACTCGTGGTGCTCTTTCCACTGTCTCAAGACTCCCAAAAATAGGTACGTTGGAAGCATATGAAGAGCCACCTTGTCCATCTTGACGTAATCTTTTATAAAAATTTTCCATCATCTACAATTTGCAAACATAAATTAATTCTCATTATTAGCACACAAACTTAGTAATTTTAATAACAATAATTTAAAGGTTAATTTAAACAATTTAAAATCTACAATTTTAATCAAAATTAGAAAATATAAAAGCCCTACTCTTAAATCCTAAATCAAACTAAAAGTAACAAAATAAATTAAAATCCTAATTCATAACTAAACAAGGGCAATAGATTATAAGCTTAAGCAACACAAATTACATAATGTGACATTAATATGAATACAAAATAATATATATTTCATGAGTTCATATAAATGTTAATTTTTAAAGTAAATAATACAAACTAAAAAGAAAAAAAGAGAAAGAAGAACTTACAATAGAAGAGGGGAGAAGCAGTTGATGAGTCGAACCGATTGAAAGCGCAGAGAGCGGAAAAAGCGCAGAAGAAAAGTGGGCACAGAGAGCGGAAAAAGCGCAGAAGGGAGTAAGAAGGCGGCGGAGAGGGGTGAGATGGAAGAAAGGGATGTATGTAGGTGGAGTGGAGGTGATAAATTGGAGGTGGTAATACTTTAAATTAACTCGCCAAAAGAGCAAAACCAGTGGACTGTGTAGGGCCAACCCTACCACAAAGAATGGTGTTCAATTAACTCCAAATATAAAACTAATACTTTAAATTAATATTTTTCGTTACATCTAATATTGAAAAAATTTAAGAACTAAAAAAAATAAAATTGGGGGGCTACAGCCTACCCTAGCCCCCCTGAGTAGTGGTGGTCAAATTTTTTGGGTTTGGTGTTGGCCGGTAAAGCCATTATTTAGGTAAATGGGAACCATTTATCTTAAAACTTTAACAATATGCATTTAAATTGATCAACCTTTAAAGTGAAGGGTGAGAAACTTCCAGTTCAAGTTAGAGTAGAAAATATAACAATTGTGGTGACTACAGAAAGTGTTTATTAGTTGGACTATTATCTAAATTGAGCAATGCAAAAGTTGATAGCTACAAGATTCAATTGATCATAAGAAATCTTCACTTAATTAATTAGTTGTTCACTCTTTTCTTTAACAGATTATACAATCTAAAATGAATGATTCGGTATGAACATGAATATAGATTTTCCGTTCATAAGCTAGTTATAACAAAAAAATTAGTAACACCACAAAGAAGTAATGGGTCAGGTAGAAATAAAAATTTCAACGTCCAAAAGAAGTTTTGAGGATTTTCAGTAAATTTGGATCTGAGTCTGTTTGACGTTCGTCATTCTTATCGAGCAAGTATTTATAATAAGAATAATGTATAAGGCCAATTTCCTCAAGTCTACACTTAATTTGGATATGAATCTATCACGAATTCAAGTATTTCTCCACTTGAGTTTATTGATTAAATATTATTTAACATATAAAATCCATGATTGTAAAAATATATAATTTTGATATATAAAAGTATGATGTAAGAGAGTAGAATTATGTATAATAAAAAATATGAATATATATAGATAAAAAAGAAAATTTCACATAATAATTAGTTTTCGTATGAACATGTCACTACTGTATTATATATTCCTTTTAATTCCTGTTCATATATTATTCTCACAGAAATAGAAATGGGGAGAGACGAATGAAAAATATAGAAATTAAGTAGGTAATGAGGTGACCATTAATTCATACAAACTCTATTAGCACCATCCATCCAATGCTACATAGCTCGTTGGGTTGATCGACCCCAAATAAAAATACTATATTAAAGATATATAGATAGATATCAGATGGAGTACAAAATATCATTACGCACTTTCCCACTTTAATTTAAAGATATGATCAATTTTTACTTGCTATGCGGATTAGGGTATCTATGCATGTATGCATGCTTGGGTATGCATGGGTCTGCATGTGTCTGAGTACGAGTTGTTATTCATTGGTCGTATATAATCTAAATAATACTTTGTAATGTTAATGGTATATTTGTTGTTAACTATACTGCAAAGCTAGAGAAATATAAGAAATGGAAGGAGAAGTAAAGAAGATAATAGAGGAAGATATGAATCTCAATTGTCTGCTGTTTTCATTTCTCGATTCCTAGGGTTATACCCTAAAGTTTGGGACCACAAAAGTACTTTACTTAATAACTAAAATTGCAACTAATAAAATTAACAACTACCAATGGCAACATGCCAATTGTTATAATTAAAATTCAAAGCAAACAAACTCAATTGCATGATTATGGAATGTGTACGTCTTCAGCAAGGTTTTTGCAGTCTTTTCCAATTACTCTGCTCCTGAATCTGCTCTCTTTTTCATTTTCATCCCACTTAACTTATGGTTCATAACAATAGCGCCTGCCGTCAAAGATCCTTGACCACAAGGATCAAAAGACTTGAATTTACGGCTTAGGAAAATATCATCTTCCCAAGATTGAAGAGATTCATTTGTGGAAGACCAAAGAACCAATTTCTGGGAGACGAGGGCACCACGCCGCATAATTGTCCGCTCTTGAAGGTATGATATTGGTGTAATGAGAAAAATACCATCTTGGTTCATTGGAGGTAGATCTATGGAAGGAATAGCCCGAGGACTCAAAACTTGCTTGAGGAGAGAGACATGAAACACTGGATGCACGTGTGACTGCGGAGGTAACTCCAAACGATATGCCACAGAACCAACTCTTTCTAAAACTTTGTAAGGACCAAAGTACTTAGATGATAACTTCACATTTCTCCTAAAAACAACTGAGCTTTGACGAAAAGGTTGAAGCTTCAAATAGTCTGAATCACCCACCTTAAATTCTCGTTCCACACGCTTCTTATTAGCATACATCTTCATGCGATTCTGGGCCTTGAGCAAATTTTCTTTCACTAAGTTGAGAAAATTTTGTCTTTGAGAGTAAGTAGTTTGAGCATCAGAGGGATCCGCTAGAAAATAGGCTGCCATAGAGAGTGGTGGTGGTGGATAGCCATATAGTGCTTCAAAAGAAGTACACTTCAAACGGGAATGATAGTTCGAATTATACCAATATTCAGGCAAAGAAAGCCAGCTTGACCATTGTCTGGGGTGCTGGTGAGTCATGCATCGGAGATAATTCTCTTAGCATCTGTTCAAACGCTTCGTTTGGCCATCCGACTGTGGATGGTAGGCAGATGTCAACTGCAGCTTAGTGCCCATAAGAGAAAATAGCTCTTTCCAAAAGGAGCTTGTGAAGATCTTGTCTCTATCTGAAACAATACTCACGGGAGTGCCATGTAATTTAAAGATGTTATCCATGAATAAACGAGCTATAGATTGAGCTGTAAACGGGTGTGAAAGGGCAATGAAATGACCATATTTGGTAAGTCTATCAATGACTACCAAAATGACATTCTTACCGGCAGATTTAGGAAGACCTTTGATGAAGTCTAGAGATATATGAGACCAAGCTTCGGTAGGAACAGGAAGGGGTTGTAATAAACCAGGATAGGGTCTACAATCAGATTTGTTCATAGAACAAACTGAACATTGTTTAACCCAGTCGATAACATCAGATTTCAACTTAGGCTAGTAAAAAAGTTTCTTTATCCTCATATAAGTGCCCAAAATGCCAGAATGACCCCTTAATGCAGAACTATGAAATTCTTTTAAAAGAGTTTGTCTCAAAGCATTACCCATACCCACAGAAATTCGGTCTTTATACCGCAGAACATCCCCAACTAATTGAAAAATAGGGTAAGCAGATGGAAGAAGAGCTTTAGCCTCTAGAATAGAAGTGAAAAATCGATCTCCCTCATAACTTCCAGTGACTTGTGCAATGCACTGAGCGGTAATTGTAGAAACAGGAGAACAAACAACAATGTCCTCACCTCGTCTAGACAAAGCATCTGCAACTTTGTTTTCCACACCTTTTTTATATTATATCTCATAGTCTAAACCCAAGAGTTTGGTAATCCATTTTTGCTGCATAGGAGTCATAACTTTTTGATCCAATAAATGTTTGAGTGCTTGTTGATCAGTCTTTATAACAAATTTATGGCCCTCCATATAATTCCTCCATTTTTGTACTGCCATTAAAACTGCCAAAAATTCCCTCTCGTAAATAGAAAGTCTTTGATTTGTAGGACACAAGGTTTTGCTCATATAGGCAATGGGTTTCCCATGTTGCTTCAGTACAGCTCCAATTCCTTTTCCACTGACATCAGTCTCCAACACAAAAGGTTGAGAAAAATCTGGAAGAGTTAATGTAAGTGTAGAAACCATAGCTGTTTTGAGATGATTGAAAGCATGTGTAGCTTCTTGAGTCCAGGAGAAAGATCCTTTCTTCAAAAAATCAGTTAAAGGTCTGCTAATAATGCTATAGCCCCATACAAACTTTCTGTAATACCCTGTTAAGCCTAAGAAACCCCTGAGTTGCTTGAGATGTGTAGGCAAAGGCTAATTTACCATACATGATATCTTCTCCGAATCAGTAGAAACTCCATTATGAGAAATGATATGGCCAAGGTATTCAATACACTATTGGCCAAAATGACACTTGCTTTGCTTAGCATATAACTGATGTTGCCTTAATAGTGATAAAATAATCTCCAAATGACGTAAATGAGTCTCCCAAGTAGGGCTATAAACCAGAATATCATCAAAGAAAACTAATACAAATTTGTGCAATTGATCCTTAAAAACTTGATTCATTAAGGATTGAAAAATGGCAGGTGCATTGCACAATCCAAAAGGCATAACTAAAAATTTATAGTGCCCTTGGTGTGTCTTAAAAGCAGTGAGGAATCTATGATCTGGGTTCATTAAGATCTGAAAATAACCTGAGCATAGATCTATCTTGGAAAATAACTTGGAGCCATGTAGTTCATCAAGCAACTCATCAATGACCAGAATAGGGTACTCGTGCTTCACCGTGAGACTATTCAAATATCTATAATCCACACATAATTGGCAAGTATTGTCCTTTTTACCAAGCAACACAGGAGAAGCAAATGGACTTTTACTGTGACTGATAAAACCAGACTTGAGCAAGTCACTCACTATGTTTTCAATCTCATTTTTCTGATGGTGAGATACTCTATAAGGATATTGATGCTTGTGTATGCTACCATCATGTAAGGTGATATGATGCTCAACACCTCTACATGGGGGCAACCCTTTTGGTTCCTCAAACACATCATTATAGGAAGTCAATAATTTAGGTAAGTGTGGATTATTCTCATGGGAAGTGACCTTCAATTTCACCCAATAGATTTCTTCAACTTCAGAACTGAGATCAAAGTGTAAAAGCTTGTAAAGAGAATGACCAGAAATCATGTGACAATTCTTAGTTTGTGTGATAGCATGGATTTTAACCTGCTGACCCAACAAGGTAACCGTGAATGTCATGTTATCATAATCAAGAGCAATTGGAGTACAAGACTTTAACCAATCACCTCCTAGTATTAAATCACATCCTTTAGTAGCTAAGAGCCGAGGAGAATAAGAAAACAAATGATTCTGCATAGTCCATGAAAAATTAGGAACTCTAATGTCACTTATAAGACTATGACCATTAGCTACCTTGACGAGGAGAGGTTTAGCCGGTTCAACTTGACAACCAAAAAGTTTTGCAGTGGTGTCCTTTAAGAAACTAAGAGTGCTGCCAGAATCAATCAAAATATGAAGGGAATGATCACCCACCATGCCATAAACTCTCATGGTAGTGCACCCACCTTCACCAGAAATAACATTCACAGACATTTGAATTTCATCCATCTCAAAGACAAGTGTAGTATGAACACTGAGTAAGGGAAAATAGAGCTAAGATAAACATGTTCTTCCTCATTATTCAAGATAATAGCATAAAGTTTCTCTACACATTTATGACCCGGTGTAAACTTCTCATCACAATTATAACATAAATTTTTTTCTCGACGCAATGCCATTTACGCAGATGATAGCAGTTTAAAAGACTTCTTTCCCACTGGCTTAAGAGTGGTAGAGGAAGAGATATCCAATTTCTTAAAGGGAACAAAAGGTTTAGAAGAAGACCTGCATTTATGTGCAATAGCCTCGAGTGTGTGAATCTGTTGCCTGCCCAACTCAATGGCTTCGGCTAAAGATCGAGGTCGAAACATTTGATAGCACACCGGAGATCCAAGCTTAAACCACTTAAGAATGCAACAATAAAATAATCCTCTGAAAATACTCCCGTATTGAGCAAGAACATACAAACTCTCAACTCATGAAATTTGTCCACATAATCCATATAAGAGCCCGTATGTGTGAGTTTGTGAAAATCAACATTAATTTCGGTTTCCCAAAGCTCCTCAAAATGGTTAGTAACAAATCCAATGAACTGAGACCAACCCATATCAGGCTGGTGGACAGCAAGATGTTGATACCATTGCAGTGCTGGACCATCCAAATGAACAGATGCCAACATAACCTTTTGAGAATCAGGGTAATGGGGAAACAATTTAAAGAAATTTTGGCACTGGAGAATCCAAGTACGCGGAGAAGAACTATCAAATCTCGAAAAATCGATGTGTGGTGAGGGATGGGAAGTATGGTGGGAGTGAGGTTGGTGGTCAGTGTGTGGACGATGTGGGGGTGAATAATGGATAAAGGATGGCGCCTCCTCACTATCAGCTTCATGAGGATGGGGTCCCAAAATAGACCCACTTTGCATAGAGTCTTTTCCTTTGTCAAGCTTGATGAAATATTGTTGAATAGAATGAAGAATAGAAGTTATCTCATCAATCTTACCAGATAAGTCAGTGGTAGTCTTTGAAACACCCTCTGAGTTGTTTTTCAGAATTGTCACGCTTCGCAGCTTCAGAATGAAACAAAGTATCTAATTTTTTTTGTGTCTCTTGTAGCTCCTTGAGACGAGTCCCATCCGCCATAGGCGCAAGATCCAAGGATGATACCAAATGTAATGTTAATGGTATATTTCTTGGTAACTATACTGCAAAGCTAGAGAAATATAAGAAATGGAAGGATAAGTAAAGAAGATAATAGAGGAAGATATGAATCTCAATTGTCTGTCGTTTTCATTTCTCAATTCCTAGGGTTATACCTAAAGTTTGGGACCACAAAAGTACTTTACTTAATAACTAAAATTGCAACTAATAAAATTAACAACTACCAATGGCAACATGCCAATTGTTATAATTAAAATTCAAAGCAAACAAACCCAATTGCATGATTATGGAACGTGTACGTCTTCAGCAAGGTTTTTGCATTCTTTTCCAATTACTCTGCTCCTGAATCCGCGCTCTTTTTCATTTTCATCCCACTTAACTTATGGTTCATAACATACTTCTCTTTGTCTTTCCATGTTTTTTAGTTCTTATCTCCATCATCCAAAGGATCCTTGCCTTCATGTCGACTCCCTCCTCCACGCAGCTCCCTTCTAAGCTCTTCGAACTTGCATTCTCATCGCAGCCATTAGATTTTGGCTTCATGTTTGACTCAACGTCTCACCCTGCTCCCACTTGCTTCTGTTGCATCTGCTCTAGCTATGCTTCCACATTCACTGATCTATTTTCCATCTTCGATTTTTTCTTGGCATATGGTAAACGTGCACTCAAGACTCTGATACCAATTGTTAAGAATTAACTCACCTTCGATCATCAATCACAATTCACATTCAATGTTTTAGGATGAATTGAGAGACAAAACAAGGATAGAAAGCAAAAGTGAAATATTCTCATTAAAGTTGCATAACTGTGTCAAAACAGCTCGTACAAGAGGTGATGAATGAATTCTGAAGCTCTTGCCACGTGGCATACACTCATAGCTAGGCTACAAATAAAAACAAAGTCAAATATTATTTGAATTATATACAACCATAACAATTAGTAATCCACACATACTTACCCATGCACACTCTCGTACTCAAGCATGCATGCACATGCATGCATAAATACTCTAATTCATAACAATAATCCCAAGAAAATAGAATACACAAAATTCAAAGTATAAGCTACAATGTACAATATACACAACAAAAACTTTAAGAGGGGGAGGAGAAAGCAGCAACAATATAACTAACACTAGCTAGGCGCATGGCATACATGTGTTCTTTATTGTTATTCAACCATATTATTTTTCTCTTTCTTATGGTTGGAATGTATATTTTAAATTGAGCTAAAATAAAAACTATGTCAAAATAAATAGTAAGAATTAAATAATAATTAATTAATTAATTAATATTATTTAAATTCTAGTCATTTCAATATGAATTATACCTCATATCCAGTCGGTGTATAAATAATATGAACCAAGTACGAAGGGTATGATTCATGCTCCAGTAACTAGCTAGAATTTAAATTAACGATGTCAAGTTTGTAACTATTACGTATAATTTATTTTTCACTATTTTTTTTGACTATTTTGAATATGGTGAGAATTTGGTATCGGGACTTGGGAAATTCCAAGTCCCAACCTAATTAAGTCCCAAAATTTTCAAAATTGGAACTAGACTTTTGGAAAATTTTGAAATTCGAGAACTCCTGATTTTTTGAAATTAATTTCAATTTCAATTATGAATTTAATATTTTAATTTTAAATTAAAAATTATATTATAAAAATAAATTTTATTTTGTTTTGTAAGTTTGGAAATTTTTTTAATCTTATTTGAAAAATTCAGAACATTCAAGATTATTCAGAATACTTGAGGATGGATACATGATCGCACTTTTTTAAACACAAAAATATGTATAATATAGAGCAAATAGAGTATCGTATCCACATAGACTGATAAACGAAAACACACTGATTAATTCGCACAAATACTCAATTATTATCTAGGCAAATAAAACTTGGGATGATTATGAATTAATTTTAAATAGTCTAAGAATAAGCAAACAAAGATATGAATAAACAATTTAATAAAATAGGATTTCAGGGGTAATGTATAGACACTAAATCAATTAATAGATTCACCTATTAATTCTAATCACCAAAATTTTAATCCTAATTCTTGTGAAGGATCACTAAAGTAACCACATATTTCTAATAGGGCAGTCTATGGTAATGGTTAATTTACTCTCTATCTCCGCTAGGTCTCAAGAGAAATAAACTAGTTACAAAAATCACGACAAGAATAGTCTCCTACAGTTTACCTATCTCTGCTAGGTCTCAAGGTAAAATATGTACTATGTATTCGTGGATCGGCTATTTCAATTCCGAATAAATTAAAAACATAACTAGCATGCAATAATAATGATCAGTTATTAAAACATGAGCATTAAGAACACGAATCATAAAAAAGAGTAGGAAGTAAAATTAGGAATTAATATTACGAATCCATCAAAAGAAATAGGTCATTACAGAACCCCTAGAATCACAAAGAGTCTAGCCACTCATACGAAATTAACAATTGAATATAAATAAAATAATATGAACCCTATTGAAGAATTCTTGATGTAGGGTTGTCAATCCTTAATCACGAACTATCCTCCAAGAAGTATAAACAAAGCTTCAAAATTGCTAGAAGAATATAAAATTCAGAGAGTGTAAAATTGTATAAAGCATAAAAAAGTAGGCAAAAGTGTGTCTAGGCCTCCAATTCCAATGTAATGCCCTTATATAGTGCTAGGGCTAGGGTTCGATAAAACATGGAAATAAAATACGAAACAAGGTAAAAAAATCAAGTCGCGCACAACTTCGTCGACCCGGGGTCTCGTTCGCCGAAGGATCAAGAACAATTCTCCTTTAGAACGGCGATCGCCGTTGGAGTCACCGAGTGATTCCAGCAGCTTCGGCGATCCAGACGGCGGTTGCCGAAGTTACGCCTTGAGATCAGCGATCCCAGTCCCGGGCCGCCGATCTTGCTGCTTTCTCGTCCGGACTTGGTTCTTCGTTGCCCGTGCACTCGTGCCTCGATTCATGGCCCATTCTTTGGCTCGACATGTATCTTTGCTCTTCGGCTACGCCTTTTAGCTTCTAATTGGATCATGTAATGCTAAATTTTATAGAAAAACATGAAAAAACAACAAAACGTAAAACTAATACAAAACATCAAAACTAACGAAATCAAATACGAAACCAACCAAAACAAGACAATAAACGTGAATAATTGTATCATTAAAATCATGCAAAATGAGTGTTTTTGAATATATCATGTCGTTCCTATTCTCACCTCTAATATTGGGATATTAACAGTTTTCAATTTTGCATCTTTTCCTTCACTTTATGGACTAGAGGGTACAGTGGTGCTTTTCATATTAATTTTATTAATATTTCAAATATGGGCTATAATGAGTTATTTGGGCCTATTCAACAACTATACAGAGCCCATTAGAAAAAGCATCAAATCTATATAAAATATTAAAAACAAAAAGATCAAAATTCAATTCGTATGTGTAAATCGGAACAAATGAAACCTCTTCGAACTAGTTTTATAAAATTCAAAGGAGATCCTGCCATACATCTCAAAGAACTCATCATTTACATTGGGTGGTGGAATTAAGTCTCTCTTTGGGAAACATGATTTACAAATCACCACACTTTTATCATTCATTTTTGCAACTATAATGTTCTAATTTATTAAAAGTAAATCCTTTAAAAGAAAGGAAATTAGAACCCCGGCCCTCAAAGGCTGAAGGTGTGACAAAAGCCAATATAAATTGTGGAGAAAGTAATAGATGTCTCTCTAAAGCTCGCGGCCTATCACGAATTATGCAATTACCTTAGTATGACAAACATGAATTTCTCCCCATTCCTTATGCACAATCTTTGATTAAACTCTTTTCACTCTATAAATATTTATACAATAATAATCAACTCCACATTTCTACCACACAATGTTAGGAAGGATTGGTTAAGAAAGTAAGCAACAATGAGACTATTCTACATCTTGCCCTTTGTTCTCCTTCTCCACTTTGAGGCAATACAAGCCAAATACAAACTACTTCATACTCTCCAACGCAGCATCAATGGCACCATTTCCTCCCCATGGCTGATTCAGCTCAACAACCGCCGCCCCCCGGGCGGTTGCTGGCGGCAGCCATGGATCTGCAACGCCGGGAAACCCCCTAGAGTGAGGCGCCGTTGCTGCCGGAACATATGCGTAGACGTGAGCTCAGACGTCAACAACTGCGGCTTGTGCGGTATACGGTGCCGATTTACGAGGCAGTGCTGCGACGGACGATGTGTGAACACCAATCGGAACCCTAATCACTGCGGGAAGTGCGATAACCGGTGTGCTCCTCGGACACGTTGCATCTTTGGAATGTGTGGGTACGCTCAGCCCATGCCTCCCTTTCCCTTCCCTCGTCCCCGCCCACTGCCACCGCCTATGCCCGATCAGCCTCCTCGCGGCCGTGGTGGAGGGCGCGCTCACCCTCCTCCGGGTTCATATATAAAAGGCTTCATTATGTAATGTTCGAGGATACCGGAAGCTGTGTCGTGTCTCATTTCAGTTTTAGTCGTATTTTTATTTGTGTTGTGTGTTGATAAACCCTAAGTTGCATGCATGCTCAGAACTTGCAGTGGCTTTCGTGTTTGTGTTTTCTCTTTTTTTTTAATGTTTTGAAGTTTTATATCTATTTTGGCATCGATTCTAGAGTCAATATATGTAATGGATTTGAGGGTTATCAACAACGGTATGATTGGTATTTTACATAAATGATGGTCAAGTAATTGATTTTAATGGGACGAGGATTATTAAATACTTTACTTCGTATGATGTAATAGAATATTGGCATGCTTTAAAATCAAATGAGATCCTATGCTCTAAATTCTGAAATAAATTGAATGTATGAAGTAACACCTTATTGCAAAAAACGCAGAAAAGTTATTCGTTTTTAAATTTTAACATATTAACAACGAAATTGTTATGAAATTATTGTTCAACTTTAATAACGGAATTATCCATAATATAAATTTAGTAACGAAATTTTCCGTTACTAAAATTAAAAAAGTTATTATAGAAACAGAAATTTCGTCACAATTCCGTTATTTTATAGTAACGGAATATATATATATATTTCGTTGCTAAATTTTTTAACAACTATCAATACTATAATCGAATAAATTCGTTATTAAATTTTTTTATTTTAGTAACGAAAATTTTATTGCTAATTATTAAATTTTTTTTATAGTACGCCTATTTTAATAGAAAATCATCAATTTCTGATTTGGGAAACTTTGTCTCCTAGATTAATTAATATTGTTTGACATGAGTCATATGACCAACATTTTGGCTAACATTAGAACGATGATTTATACAAATAACAAAAAGAAATGACATCGTTCACGTTTAATTCTCTTAAAATTCAAAAAAATTCATCAAATTTGGTATTTCTCGTGACCTTTTAATTTAGTTAATAAATACATAAACTTAAAATATTTTTTTTATTTTTCTCATGACTTTTCAATTTGGAAAATAAATGCATGAACTTACGATTTTTTTATTATTTTCTCCATCGTCACTTTATTCGATCAAGTTTAAATTGATGTACAATATAAAACTTTATTTTTATATACATGTTTACATAAAACAAAAACAAAAATATTATATTATGAATCAGTTTAAACTTGATCAGAGAAGATCAATATGAGAAAAATAAAATTTTTGTGAAAAATCATGGAAAAAAAATCTTAAATTTATGTATTTATGGACTAAATAAAAAAATCTTTAATTTATATATGTAATATATCTCCATATATAACTCTTTAAGAACTGATCAGTTGCACTCAAAACCTTTAAATTGTGTATTATGTTAAAATTAAACACTTGCATTAATTGCTTCATTACTGAATTCTGAATCAGTTTGATTTGCACATTACTTTAAAAATCATTAGGTATTGCAGTCGTGCTATACACGAGATTATTTATTTATAAATAATTTATGCATAGAGATATTTAAAGAAATCAAAAATATTGTAATCCGATTTTATTTGGTGGTTTTAGAATCGTAATCGATAGTCATATTCTCAGTTGTGATTATCACTACAAGAAAATGTAAAACAGCCGACGGAATTCCCGAGGGAATTTGATCCCTCGGTAATAACCGACGGATTACTGATAATTTTTTTATATAAATATTTATTTATATATTAAAAAATTATTGCCGATGGATTTAATTTTATTAAATATTTATTTTTCACTTTAAATATTACCGAGGGAAACAATCCGTCGATAATAAAAAATTAATTTATTATAAAATTAAGTAATTATTATTTTATTATAATTAATATTGTTCGAGGGATAATTCCCTCAGTAATTAATAATTAATTAATTAAAAATTTAATAATTAATTTATATAAAAATTAAACAATTTCTTATTTTTTTATAACTAATATATATTTTAATAAATATTTATTTTTTACTTTATATATTACCGAGGGAAAAATACCTCGGCAAAAAAAAATTAATTTATTTAAAAAATATAATTTATTATTTTATTATAATTAATATTGCCGAGGAATATTTCCGTCGGAATTAATTAATTGATTTAATTGAAAATAAATAATTTATTTATTTAAAAATTAAATAATTTCTTGTTTTAAAAAAATAATATTTAATTTCATTTAATATTTATTTTTTTTACTTTAA
Organism: Leonotis leonurus; assembly: GCA_026898415.1. NCBI lineage: Eukaryota > Viridiplantae > Streptophyta > Magnoliopsida > Lamiales > Lamiaceae > Leonotis > Leonotis leonurus. The sequence continues at coordinate 446,309 of JAPKLX010000099.1, forward strand.
ATATTACCGAGGAAAAAATCTGTCGGCAATAAAATTAATTTATATAAAAATTCATTAATTTATTAAATTTAATATTACCGAGGGATATTTTCGTCGGCAATCAACTTATGTCCCACATCGGAAAAAAATATTACTTTTCATAAATGAGATTCTATAAATAAGAAGATATAATATTTTGGCTAAGATTAAGTGTAGTATTTTGGGTCTTTTGATTAAGAACCAAGTGTAGTATTTTTTTTGTTATGAGTTTAATATTTGTACTACATTAATAAATTTGAATTTTCGTATTTTGATAATTTAAAGTAAAACTTGGATAAAAAATTAAAAAATTAAAAATAATTAATTTGCCGAGGGATTCCTAAGGGAAAAAATTATTAATTAATATTTAATTCTTTTTTTACCGAGAGATTACAGAGAGAAAATATATTAATTAATATTTAATTCTTTTTTTATCGAGGGATTACCGAGGGAAATTAAAATAATTAAATTATTTATTTCATTATATTACCGACGGATTGCCGACGGAATAATTAAAAATATATAATATAATATTAATTTTTATTGCCGACGGATTATTCCCTCGGTAATCTTTATACCGATGAAGGTATTGCCGATAAATGAATTTTGTTGGCAATCCCTCGGTATTTTGTATAGCCGATGGATTTTTAATTTATACTGAGGGATTTTTTCCGTCAGCAATTAACTAAATTTTTGTAGTGTATGTTGAGGACAATTCGGTTACAGTTTCAAAATTTGAGAACCGTGATCAACAATTTGAAATAATAACTTCGATTTATTTTACCTTATTCAATTTATTTCTTATTTTATAAAGGGTCATTTTTTATTAATCCATAACAATACATTAAAAGTAACAAATAAGAGGATATTACATAACTATTTAAACATATGTGTATATTAATAAAAATTCATAATACATATATTTGAAGTCATTATTATTTGTAGTTAGGTTTTGTTGTGAAATTTTAATTTTGTTATGTAATAATAAATATTTGACATAATTTTATGTAACAATGAATTAATAATTTGAAGTCAACTACAAAGTTATCCTTAAAAATTAATTTTCAATTTTAGTAGAAATTCGTGTATTAGTTATTGTTTAAAAATTTATTTTAATATATTAAATTATATTAATTTGAAATATAATTTTGATCAAATTAGTTATCACAACATATAGTACCACATTGTTATATATTTTTCATATATCACAACTATATTAATAATTATATATTAACTAATTTTAATAATACATGTATTTTAATTTTAGGAGGCAAAGGTTATAGGAAAGAGAAAATAAAAGTAGTTATTTGTTTAAATTTTAAAAAATATATAATTTAATATATTTAATATTTATATAACTTTGGCCAATAACGTTAAAATTATCTACAAATAAAGCTAGTAAATTAATAAAGTTGAAATTATTTAATTTAATATATTTTATATTTATATATAACTTGTACCGTGTAAATTAATAGAGCTCCTAAATAGAATGACCATTTGTATTTCACTCTATGTTTTACTATTAAATTTAGCATTTAATTAATATTTATAATAATAAATTATAAATAATATTTTTTGAAAAACTATACTCCTTCCGTCCCACTTATTTAAATTCATTTACTTTTGACACTCATTCCAATATTTAGTTGTAATAGCTTTTGAAGAACATGGTTTGTGCTTTAAAATTTGCTAAATAAAAAAATGTGTCTAAATAAGTGAAATGAAGTTGGTATATATATGTTGGTGTTGAATTTATCAATTATACAAATTGATTATAATTACTAGTACTAAATAAAAAATTAAACTTATATATAAGAAAATAAAATTAAGAAAACATATTAGATGACATTGAAATTTTATAGTAAAAATAGATTGAGACATTATATCTAATTCGCCCTTTCTGCGTAGCATTAAAACATATTTTAAAGAGTATTCACCTTCATAATTAGGAACATTATATATATATATATATATAATTATTTTCAATTTATTAATGTAATATAATTTTTTATATTAATTTTATATTTTATATAATATATATCAAATTAAAGGTATTGTCAAGATCTTTAATTTAATATGCATAATATTGTAAATATTTACGAATAAAATAAAATAATTTTAGGAGAAAAGTGTTATAGGAGAGGGAAAATAAACCATAAAGTTTATAAAATTTAAAAATTAATTTATTCATAATACGTACGCTAAACCCTGAAGTAAACAATAAAATAAACCATAAACCCTAAATCCTAAAATAAATTTTAAAACTTAAACCGGATTCAGTTTGTACATGTATGTTATGAATTGTTTAACATTCAACTTATCTTGTTGCTCTATTGGCTCACAATATAGCCTTTGTAATGAAAGGAACTGAGATTAAATCTTAATAATGTCAATTTTTTTAATTTAATAGTTATATAATCTTTGTCATTGAAATTGAAGTTATTTACAAAATCGTCATTAAAATTGATTTGTAATTGATCCTTCCTGTTTCATATATATATATATATATAGATGTATTGAAGAATACTGAATATGCACACTTGCAACACATTTATTCACTCACTTTACTAGACTTGGTACATTTATGGTGCATGTTACAAGTTTTCTTTTGCAGGCGTATATATATTATTAATCAGCACATCTCAGAATAGGCTAAATTCAGTACTGAATCACTTTATAATTTCATCATTCACATTAAAATCATAGAGAAATTAATAACAAGGATACATAATTACGTACATATATATTTATATGTACTGGATACGCCATTTCTCTCTATATATTTATAAATAGGTACTTGATATTATTTCATCATCACTTATTATTTTGGCCTATTTTGATTAAAATTATAAGTTTATTTATTTTTTATTTTATTTTTTATTTTACCAAAATAGGTAGAAAATAATGAGTGAAAAAAGTATTATGTAGGCCTACATGTGAGGAGGTACATAGTATAGCATTGTAGGATCCACCGCAGTGTCATTGTCGTCAAAGGTCTCGAGCCATGTTAGAAATAGATATTGAGTCAATTTCTTTCTGAAGAGATCTTGTTAAGGGGAGAGACATCTCACCTTATATATTGATTCAAGTAACTATCCTCCACCAATGTAGAACATTTTAACACAAGCCCCGTGACTCCACTCGTGGAGTCACGCTAGCTTTTGTAATTGATATCTCATCTTCTAATTTCTTGCTTGTGTTGTTATTGTCCATCACTACAAAAAAAATTGAGTATATGTAACAAATTTATGTAAGGAAAATAAATTTTGTTATATTTGCATATCATATGTGAGAAAATTATATCACTACAAGAAAATGATTAATTGTCACAAAATTTTTCGTCACAAAAAACTATATATTATTACGTTACATATGATCATATATGAAGAAATAAATTTCGTTACAGACTCGTCATATTAGGATTTTCACATATAGTATAATGCAAAGGAAATATGATTTTCTCACATTAGATATGAATTTTGTTGTTAATTACAAAATTGTCACTTTATCTTTGAGGATTAATGACTCACATATGATATGCAAATTTAACAAAATAAAAATTTTCTCTCACAATTTGTTACATATACTCAACATTTTGGGTGTATTATTAGGGTTTCTTGTGGGTGATGTGGCATTTATACGTGGATTTTAAGAAAGAAAAGGACAGTCCGAGCCTACGTGGAGTGTCTAATGTAGGGATGTGATGCCATGCCACGTGGATAGAAGCTGTGACCACAAATTTAATTTGGCGTGCAAATGTAGTATATATGTGGGGTGGTCAATGCTGGCGGTGGTTGCTTATTTTCACTTACCTATCATTTCATTCAAATTATATATATATATATATATATATATATATATATATATTGTAGGGAAATTATTGCATATGCGCACGTGATAAATTGGTCTATATATATCAGTGTGAACTTAACTATATTAATATGCTGATGACATATTGCCTTACAATATACATAGCACCTTACCCTTTGCAATAATAATTGCACAATCAATTTTGTTATTACAGATTTCTGCTATTTGTTCATCTCTTTACTATATGATACAATAACTTCATGCCTACTTAATTTAATAACGAATATTAATTACTGTTATATCCACGTGATGCGTGTGGAACACTTATTACTAACTAGTATTGGTTTTTCTGTTAAGACTTACTATACTATAATTAAACTAACTAATTTGGTGTGACGTATTCTTACATTACATATCATTATTTTTATGTACTAAAGATTTGGAATGGAGAACCTTTTCTTTCAAGACATGATCTTATTTTCTGTAAATTTGTAAGATAATGTTTTTTTTATATTTGTTATATATGAACATTTCTATATATCTTACGTTTAAAGTGAGGCGAATATTAATATGGTGTTATGTCGAATGAAAAACAAGATTGAAGTCACTTTTTGCAGTATCAGTGATCATGTAACACTTTACGCATTGGAAAATTCTATCCCAAATTTGACCGAATTAACTATGCATGATTCCTACGATCGAGCAATATCTATATAATTAACCATGCACATTGACCACTATTCACTCTACTTTTCTTTAATAATTTTGATCGCAATCTTTCACAGAAGATTCAGAATAATTAATATTCGATCGACAAATCTGATCA